>JAOWBP010002559.1:42337177-42356461 GCA_028571105.1 Tragopan temminckii | reverse complement strand
GGTCTAGTATTAACTAGACTAGGATTAAATGGTGAGGCCGGTGGCCCTGCACGTGGCAGGGGGGTTGGAGATTTATGGTCCTTGTGGTCCCTTCCAACCCTGGACAATCTGTGATTCTGTGATTCTGTAATACTTTGTGCTTTTCTCAAGTAGGACGGTGGGTTGCAGAAAGCAAAACCAGAACTCTTCACTTGAAAATTGAGTATTTTTGTTTTCTGAACTTTTTTGCTTCATGAGCCAAAAAAGGAGATTTTAGAGCTGATTTTTCAGTTCTTTTATCAGTACAGCTATATTTTGTTTAGTGTAGAATTAAATAGTTCTGTAACAGTGACTGAATTTTAAATACTGATGAAGATCTGCAGAAGTTATGCAAGTAGCTATACTAGGTATGCCTTGCTAGCCTTATTTCTAAATATATTCCACAGAAAATAACTTAGTGAAATGGGTATAAAATAAAGGAAAAATGCTAGCTTGGTTAAAAACAAGCAAAATATTGTGCGTCACATTCTCATTACATTCAAAACAAATACTTGACAATATGGTATAAAAGAGGTATACTGATAATGATAACCACAGATTTGATCGTTTCTTAAACTTTAAATGCATGATTTCAAGGATAAAACTCTCAAATACACAACTTCTACTTTCCTAAAACTCTTCTCACATTAAGATTTATTTAACAACTTATTTAACAATTTTGCTTAACCAAAATATCTTTGAATGTGAGCGATTTGCTGATTGCGTACTGTCACTCATAAAATGGCCTGAGCATTTCAGGGGGTTTTGAACAATTTTAATTTGACCTGATTCTAGAATTTGGACTGAAAAGAACTTAGACAAAGAGGTCCAACTGGGAACCATAATGCATAGGTTTGAATCAGATGGAGGTTAAAAGGAAAGCTGAGGAATTGAATGAGACTTGATTTCACTGGTGGGCCACATGCCTTTTGGAGAATCAGTGTCTGCAGTTTGGAAGGACTGTGATATATCAGGGGTTGATCAGTACTTAGTTATTTTAGTAAATCTGTGTGCTATATGAAAAAGCCAGGTGCTTTGGATGTGAGAGACGGAGCTTGATATCTGCTTATCTTCATTTCCAGTGGTCAATTAATGAAATTTCAATGTGCTTCTCCTCAAGACTGTATGTATATGTTGTGGTGATTGTGTTTATCATCAGTATTAAGCTGGGAAATATTTTCACCCTTATTTAAAAGGAGAAGAGGAGGAAAGTTTCATATTTTAGCTCAGCTTTGTTCAAATGGCTGTATTTTTAAAGTGATGAGTAAGCCAATTTTGCAGCCTAAGTGTGACTTTTGTCTACTATCAAATAATGCTTAACAGAGGACAGTTTGGACTCAGCTTCTTCCAAGTAGAACTGCTGTGGGATAGCTGAGAGCTGTTTACGTGTGCCTTTATATTGTACTTCATCTTCCTGGATCCTCTTATTTCTGCTTTTTTAATAAATTTTGTATATAGGCTTGTCTGTTGTCTTTGATGGAAAAAGAGATGACTATTTCCCTGAATTGATAAAATGGGCAACTGAAAATGGAGCATCCACAGAGGGTTTTGAAATAGCTAACTTTGAAGAGGAGGGGTTTGGTTTGAAAGCAACAAGAGAGATAAAGGTGAGCATGTGAACACTTGACTTGATTAGCAAATGATATTTGAAACATAGCTGCTGAGCTCTGAAACATTCATCTTCTTTTCTTCCGTATTTTGGCTGTTGATGAAACTGCTGTTTTGAAAAGCTAAACTGTGTACTTGAGAAATAAAATAGTTAATATAATATATAAAAATTGAATATTACTTTGACTGTTGAATAGTACTGTGAACTTATTGCTCTTTATCCTTGTTTGCCCATAATGTTTGCCTAATTGCAAGAGTGCTTTTACCTTATTAATGTAGCCTGTTCACATACTTTCTAACTGCTCTAGTATCTTCTTTCACATTACTTTTAAGCACTGGTCTTTTTGCCTCGTAGAGGTACTGTGATACTTACTTTCTAGTGAATTTGGGGGGGAAAAAAATACAAAACAAAATCCTGATGTCTGAATATCTTTCAATTGTCAGGTAAGGAAAATAGATGCACACAGTTAGCTAACTATTGAAAGGTAAGCATTTAAGCTGTTTTTTTACAGCTGTTTCCCATCTGTAAAATGGAGGATGGGAAGAAACAATCAGCTGCTGTAGAATGAATGTTGAAAAAGGAGTATGTTATGTTTGCTCTAGGGCTTTAGCGGCATGTAGTTAAGACTTAAGTACACTAATTGATAAGTATTAAAATCTCAAAACATTTCTCCTAAAATCAGAGGCAATGGAAAAGATTACTGAGAAAAAGTATTTGGCCACACAGTTAATAGCAATATAATGGATATTGTACATTTTGAGGTTGTTGTGGACAGTCTACTTGTTGGCATCTAGAAAGCAAAGTGCTTTATTTTGTAATATACATATCTTTGTTTTGTGTAATGCAGATCTGGACACTTCAGTTATTGCAATGTTTAATTTTCAGTGGAAGAGAAGGAAGAATTTTGCAAAGTAATTTTTATTAAAAAAGAAAAAACTGGAATTTAATGATGTGTGCCTAACACTTGACATGTCATAGAAATGCTAACTGACCCTTTACTTGTTTTTTCTTTCTGTAGGCTGAAGAGTTATTTCTGTGGGTACCTAGAAAACTGTTGATGACAGTGGAGTCAGCTAAAAACTCAGTATTAGGTAAGATATTAGGGAAGTTCTTAAGTAAGAAATATGAGATAATTAAATTTAAGTCTCTTATTTAGCTGATCTACTGTACCACAGGAATTGTTTACCTTCACCATCAGGGTTGGCATATCAAGAAGCTTGAACATAGTGGAAAAAACTTCTGTTTCTGGCTGAATGCACTGGATATATTTGATACATTCCAGAAGCATGTTTATTACTTTGAACACATTATGTAGCTGGTACAGTGTTCTGTGTATAATGTATCGTGCAGTTTCTACAGTACTGCTAGATGAAATGTTCTCAGACACTAAATATTTTTCTAGCTTCATGTCTTCCACCATGTGATTGTATGAGGTGTATACGCAAATAACTTGTTGAAAAATACAGTGCAGGTGGCCAAATATTTTAGAAAGCTGAAAAACTCTTCTTGGTTGAGAATTCTTATATGTTATTTCAGAATCTTAACTTAAAGTGAATGTAAGGTGATATTTTCCACGGCTTGTTAATTTAGTGCTTCACCTTTCTGATTAATTCAGGTTCCTTGTATTCTCAAGATCGAATTCTTCAAGCCATGGGCAATATAACATTGGCATTCCATCTTCTTTGTGAGCGAGCCAACCCCAACTCTTTCTGGCTGCCCTACATCCAGACTCTCCCCAATGAATATGATACTCCTCTCTACTTTGAAGAAGATGAAGTGCAGTATCTTCGGTCAACTCAGGCCATACATGATGTTTTTAGCCAATATAAAAACACAGCTCGACAATATGCTTATTTCTACAAAGTTATTCAGGTAAGCATCTTAAATATAGTAAATAGTATAGTTCATCTCATGATTGAGGAAGGCATGAAAACAGTGATGCTTAATAATAGAGAAAATGTATTGTTCTTAAAAGGTTTGAATCACTGAAGCAAATTCCTGCTGTTTTTTTTTTTGAACTGCTGTTTAAAAATTCACAGTTCAGTAGGTTTATGAATATATAAGAATGTATTTAGCTGATTGAGATATGTGATTACTGCCCTTTGTTTGACATTGTTGAGATTTCTCCTGGAATACTGTACGTCCTTGGGCCCATCAACACAAGAATATTGACAAACTGATGTGAGTGCAGAGCAGGGTTAAGACCTCACTTGTTTTAGCCCTTTTTCTGTGCAAGAAGAAACACAGGGATCTAAACTTGTTCAGTCTGAGGAGATAACGGGTGGTCCAATTACTGCTTTCAATTTTTCCTTCTGGTAGCCAGATTCCAGAAGTTTCCCTGTGGATAGCTGGGCTCAGTGACCTCCAGAGTTCTCATACAACTTGTTTCTTTGATTCGTTGAAAAATGTAGTTTACAGTAATCAAAGCAGAAACGTAATTTTTAATTGATAGAAGAGAATATACGTAACCTTTCCAATGGCTGTGGTTTACCTATAGTTTTCCCTTCTATTTAACATAATAATTGTTTTGATTGGTTTTAAATACATAAACACATCTGGTAACAACTTGAGTATGGAGAGCCTGTGAGATTCTTGAACTATTAAGTAATGATTTAAATTGAGCTTTTAAGATAGAACTGTTACTCTGACTGTCTTGATATAATGTTGTAGGTGAATAGTGATGTGTTGTTGTCAGGGTCAGATTCAATGTCCAACCATCCAAAGCTTCTTGTGTCTGTGTAAAAAACGTAAATAATGACATACTAAATTTCCACAGATGTGCAGTCTAGAGAGATGGTTTTTTGGCCATAGGAGAGGTCAGAAAACACAAAACAATTATGTTCTCCTGTAACATTATCAGAGTAACAATTACTGAATTCTTCTAACTGCTCTTCATGGTCTTGCAATACTTAATCAGATAGCTAATCTGTGGTTAGTTCTACCAATTTCCTAACACTATTACAGCAGCATTAGTCAATGTGAGAAGTTATACGATCACAACAGTAAGGAAAAAAAATACAGTTCTGCAGAGAAATGAGATCTAGAATTACACTCCACATTGGGTCTACTGTGTGTCCAGTTCTTCTGAACGTCTTCTCAGTGATTGATGAATGCATATTAACTGATACTAAGTTAACTGAAGAATGTTTATGGAATACAGTGACGTAATTGCGTGTGACATATTATGTGGAAAAAGAGCTTGAATGTTTGACAAAACTTTTTTTGCCCATCTGTTTAAGGATGGCAAATTTATTCTATTTCTCTTATTATTTCTTAAAGCTAATCAAAGATAATTTGTATAACATTTAAGCTAATGTCATCAAAGCAATGTCTAACTAAATAATTCATGTTTGGTATCAAGAGCCATACTGTTGATTGTTAGGGTAAGAGGAGCTACAGTTTAAGCAAAGAAAATAACGTAAGTAGGATGACTTCAGAGGCAGACTGTCTTTCGAAACCTGATGATGATTTTCTGCATGTGGCAACAAGCTTTTAATACTCTGTACTCTTGCACTTTCTGTATTATCAATTACATCAGAACTGGTATGGTACCTCACAGTTTCTCAACAGTGTGCCCCTTGTGTCTTGACAGTCAAGAGTGAAAATTGTATTCTGGATTGCATTAAACATGGCATAACGAGTTGGTCAAAAGTGGTTCTCCCACTGTATTTAGCATTGATGCAGCTTCTTCTGGAATATTGCATGCAGTTCTGTGCTCCACAACTCAAAAAGGATGTTAGGATACTTGAACGTGTCAAAGCTGATACTGATGGCAACAAACCTGGTCAAAGAGCTGAAAGATGTCCTGTGAAGAGTGGCTGAAGACGCTGGGTCGGTTAAGTAGAGAACAAGGGACCTCACTGCTTTCTCTAACTTCCCGAGGAGGAGAACAGCAGAGGGAAGTGCTGATCTCTTCTTCTTTGTATTGATTGACAGGACACACTGGAATGGCTGAAAGCAGTAAGGTCCAGACTAGGCATCAGAGGAAGCTTTACCAGGAGGTTAGTTAGACACTGGAATATGCTTTCTAGAGAGGTGATTGATGCTCTCTGCCTGTCTATGTTTGAGGCATTTGGATAATGTGTTCTTAATGATGTTTTAAATTTGAGTCAGCCCCAAGATAGTTTGACAGTTGATCTTGATCCTCGTAGGGTCCCTACCAACTGAAACTGTTCTATTCTGATACTTCTGAAACCAATATAGTTCAGCTTCATCTGCCGTAATGGATACCTTTGTGGAAATAGTTTTTAAATACATTATGTTCTTCTCTTTAGGCTTTTTATTCATATACCAAAGAAAAAAAAATAGTATGGTGCCATTGTCTTTCACATGAAATATACAGGTTCTGGTCATTTGTGATAAAAAAAAAAAAACAAACAAACTATACCAAATATTTCTTAACCTCCTGACAAATACTTTTTGCATAATATACCTACTGTTTTTAACTTAACATGAGCATGAACATGGATCAAATAGGAATCATGTGCTTTATTTACTTGTTCTTTAGAAACTGAGTAGTAATATTTACTGGGTAAACATTAGGTACATTCTGATTATTTGGTGTCGTGCTAGGTAACCACAGTTTCAACTGAATACTTCCTTACTGGTATTCAGTAAAAATGTCACATTGGAAAGATGAATAGATCTATCCAGGACTGCCAAGTGAATGTACTAAGAACTAATCAGTGCTTTTGATGAAAAGTCATGGGAAAGTTTTAATACTACTTGATCACTGTTTCTGCTCTCAAAAATAAAAGCTTACAATGTTTGAAATAGTGAAGAAAACAGTGCACAAGATGCCTCCTTTTTTTTTTTTTCCTAAAACAAAGCATCACTTTCATTATTCAGGAAAAGCAGAATGAATTTTTGTATCATCTTGCATGTACTCTTATTTTATATACAAATTTACTGAAATATATTAGCACGAAGGGTAACGTGTTGTTTGGAAATTCAAGAACATATGGAAGAAGGAAAAAGTGGTGAAAAAGATTCATCGTGAAAATGAAAAGAAGGCAGAGCAGAACTGTTTTCTTATGAAAGGCAGAGCACTCCACAAGCTTTATGAAAGTGAATGTGAGACTTTTGTGTACCACTTCATTCAGTACTGCTACATTTGAATAAGCATTTTAAGGAAAGCTGGTGCTTGTGACCACGATTTTGATTCTCCTTCAGGTATGCAGTCTTAGTGTTTTTTTTTAAACACTTTAAATACCCATTTTGCATTACAGAAATCTTATATTTGCTTTCTTGATGGTTTGTTTTACCACAGGAAATAAAGCAAGTAGAGTCTTGAAATAAGAGGTTTTTTTTTTAATATCTGGAAACACTGAAAAAGGGATTAATTTGTGAACTCGGAATATTTAAAGTGCTCTGCAGAATTTTTAGTCTGCAAAATGTCTCTAATGACTAGGGGAAGAAAAGAGTTAAACCATTTAAGTGCTTCATTGTCTTTCCATATAGGATTGCTAGACTGTTATTAAAATAATTCTGTTTCTGATACATGTGCAGACTTAAACAACTTGACAAGCGCTGGTCTGTTTTATTTCACTACCTTGTCAGCAGTGGTGGATTTTTCAGACCGCTGTAGTTCTAACTCTTTCTCAAAGTGATTAGTCCAGATACACATGAAGAATGGGCAGATTTATGCACTTCACAGCTGTTGCAAGCCAAACTGTGGTCTGGTTTGATAAGCAGAAACAGGTGTGATGTTGAGTAGACAAAAATAAACCTTTGAGCATGTTAGCTAGGGTCTATAAACCACACTGACACCTTTCTAAACGTATGTAATTTGATAACTAAAAAATAGTTGAAAGTTCTTGCAGATGTGCCTTAAAGGTGTATTTAGCCTCTGTGTTGCTATCAAAATACAGCAAATGGTCAAAGGAGTACTTTCATCATAGCAGATTCATGGTTTTAAGTTTTTGTAGTTTATTCCAAAGTGGAGTTTAGTAAACTGCAGGGTTCTCTTTTCCCTGGGAAGGTATGTGTGTGACTTCCATTAACATTTATGGGCACTGCATGCACAGTGAAGGGTGGATAGAGTCCAAATATTTATGGCTTCGTATTTTAAAAACATATATATTGTAGGTTGAAATGTGGTATAATAAGCACAAGAGGGAGCCATATAGTTTACAGACATTCACAGTAAGATTATATTTGTAAAGAAAATAAATGCTTTGAGCCTTTTAAAAAAAGAGTATGCAGTTTTCCTGTTTCACTTTTTCCTCTCAGCTGCACCTGGATGACTGTTTGTAGTCTACTAAAGAGAAACTTTTGTAAATCAAAACAAGACATGGAATGCTCCTAGGGCAGATGGAAGTACCGCAATACTATTTAATCATTTTGGACACTGCAAATGTAGTAGAGGTTGTTCCTGTTGAACTCCACGTGGTTGGTGATTGCCCAGCCCTCTAATTTGGCAAGGTTTCTCTACAAAGCCTCAAAGGAATTAACAGCTCCTCCCAGCTTAGTGTTGGCTGTAAACTTAGTGCATCTTCAAGTCTTGTATCCAAGTCATTGATGAAAGCAAAGTACCATTTCTATATTCCAGAAGGGCAGGAAGGAGGACCTTGGGAAATACAAACCATAGTGGAAGGACTAAACCTGGAAATAATTTTGAGGCAAATAGCATAAGTTCACAAATGGAAAATAAGGCTTGACTAACCCAGTAACCTTCCATGCTGAAATGACTGGCTTGCTAAACAATGGGTTGCTAGTGGATATTGTCTGTATGGAGTTCAGTAAGGCTTTTGATGCTGTCTCCTACTAGACCTTCATGGAAAAAGAACCTGTTGGAGTATGGGCTGGATGAGAAGACTGGGTGGTGGAGTGAGAACTGGCTGAGCCCCTGTATGGTTGTAATGAGTCCAACAAAGTCCACTTGGAGGCCAGTGTACCCCAGGGGTCAGTACTGTTTCAGTGCTGTGCAACATCTTCATTAATAAATGACAGGAAAATAGTTCAGTTGGAAGGGGTCTACATCATGTCTAACTGCCTCTAACTGCTTTGGGACTAACCAGAAGTTAAAGCATGTTATTAAGAGTGTTATCCAAATGCCTCTTGAGCGCAGTCATAGAGCATCAACCACCTCTTTAGGGAGTCTGTTTCAGTGTTTGACCACGCTCACAGTTAAATTTTTCCTAATATCCAGTCTGAACCTCCCCTGATGCAGTTTTGTGCTGTTACTACGTGTCTTGTCATCAGTGACTAGGGAGATGAGTCTGGGATCTCCTCTTCCCGTCATAAGGGAGAGGAGCAGTGAGCATTTCAGCCTCCTTTTCTCCACCACAAAACATGTTTGTTCTCAGTCTCTCCTTGTTGGACATGGCCCTTTTATCAGCTTTGATGCCTTCCTCTGCATGCATTCAAGTATCTTAAACATCCTTTTTATTTTGTGGGACTGCACACAATATTCAAAGTGAGGCTGTACCAGCAGTAAATATGGAGGGAATGACCTCTTTTTGAGCAGCTGGCTGTGCTGCATTTAATAAATCCTAAAGTGCAGCTTTCACCCTTTGCTGCCAGGGCGTGCTGCTATCTCATGCTGAGACTGCTGTAACCAGCACCCCCAGGTCCCTCTCCTTAGCTCTCCTTTCACATGTGTTCACCATTACTTTGTTCCAGGTGCAGAACCCAGCACCTGTATTGAATTTCATTTTGATAATTGCACAATGTTCCAGACTATCTAAATTCTTCTGTGAGGTTTCTGATCCCTCCAGGGACTCAGCAGCACCTCCTTGTTTAGTGTCATCAGCAAATGCACTAAGGATGCGTTCAATTTCTTTAAGCTCATTGATAAAAATCTTGAACAGAACCAGCTCTAGAGTTGAGCCCAGGGGAATGCCACTAATGACTGGCCAGCAGCCAGGGGATGGGGCACAGAGTGCCCTCAGCAAATCTGCTGATGACACAAAATGGGAGAAGTGACTGAAACACCAGAGGGTTGCACTGCCATTCAGAAGGAATTTAACAGACTGGAGAAATAGGCTGACGGGAACTTCACAGGCAATCTGTGAATGTGCAGGGGGCCAAGTTGAACATGAGCCAGTAATTTGTCTTTGCTACGGTGGGCCAGTGTTGTCCTGGGCTGCATTAGGAGAAGTGTTGGCAGCAGTCTGAGGGAGGTGATACACTTGGCACACAGGAAGCTTGGTCTGAACATCAGGAAATACTTTTTTACTGTGAGGAATGACTGAGTATTGCTTCTCTGAGGTTGCCCAGAGAGACTGGGATCTCCAACCTTGGAGAAAGTCAAATGATATCTGGACATGGTCCTGGGCAATCTGCTCAGGGTTTCCCTGCTTAAACAGGGAGGTTGCACCAGATGAACTCAGAAGTCCCTTCCCATCTCCGCCATTCTGAGTCTGAAGCTAGGGCCATTCCTCATTTGGCTAATTTGGCCATTTGGGTGAATGGAAGAATGCTGGAAATACCTGTTGCTCAAACCATAACCTGTTGCAATTAAGCCATAACACAACTCTTTAAGTAATTTGTAGCAAAACCCTTAAAATATATAGTAACAAAGAAAATAAGCATTTGTTTGTAAAGAACTTGCAATGGTATGTATTTTAATAGCTGAATCTAAATTTAGAAGTAACGTTGAAGTCCAGGTGCTTGCAAATAGCTACCTTTTTATAACCTGGTAGAGGCAAAGGGTTCTAATTGTGGATTAAATTAATTCAATCATGTTTTAATTACGTATGCATTCTTCTTAACTTGTTAAACTGTCTTGCTTGAAATAAATGTTAACTTAAGAAGCAAGTTTTCCTTCTTGCCAGTAAACTGAGGTGCCTTTAATGAGTACGGTGCATCCTGGCAGAAGGTTTTTCTGGCCAGTAGAAGTTAAGTTATTAAGAAATGGCAATGACAGGATCTCCTTTCTGTAACTTACTCTTGCATAAGGATAGCATAAAAATCAGTGAATAAAGAATGATTGTCAGTCACTAAGTAAGAATTTCAGAGTTAAGCTGACTGGATAAAGCCAGTCTTGCTTTATTTCTCCATACTGTTTCTAATCTATACTATTCTAATAAAGTGTATGATTTTCCAGGTCAGTGTCAAGTAGAATGTCTGGTCTCTCTCTGTACTTAGCTTTAAGATACAGCCATTTAACTTTCACATGTTAAATAACGTTTGAGTTAAATATAGACAAACATACTAACTTCTAAAATGCTCTATTCAGGCAAATGTTTGAAAGTTGTTTTTTTGTTTTGTTTTGTACTGGTATAATAGATACAGAGTATTTTAATGCTTCTACAGAGTTTAACATGCAGCCAAAAGTAAATGTATTTGGAAACAGAATACAATTTTGATCACGTAGCAGCCAGGTCTTCAGAACTCTGTTTTTTCTCTCATTTAATTTATACTCATTGGCATGCCAATCAAACAGCTTTTTTTTTCACTAATGTCAATGTCACTGGAAAAAAAATGGCACTGTTGTAAATTCTGTATCTTTCCCCTTTATTTACTTATCTGCTATAAATGTCAGCCTTAGGAGAGATTTAAAATTTCATTGTGTGGGCAGTTACAGAGGTATGATAGTGTTGCTATTTATATTTGCTTTGTCCAAATTTCAGCAGCTGAGCTGTTCTGCTTGATCAATAATAAATCAATAGTCAGTTAATGATGGAATGTATTTATGCTTTTCTGTGTTTTTCATCTCTGTAAGGGCCAAAATATTGTATTAATCTGTTTTGCTGGCAGCAAACTGAAGATCGATTGTTTGCTTGTACTGTACCATTCAGTGTATTTACTGTAAGGTGGTTTAGACTTTGCAAACCTGGGCCAATTTCCTGATATATGCATATGTATATTTTATTTATGTCACTTCTGGTATATCCCACCCCTGGCTATGGTGACAATAACAGCACATCCTAGGGCTTTGTTGGGCCATTCCCGTGGCCTCCCCTCTCTGTGAGAGAAGCAGCTGCAGGCTTCGCTGGCTTATGTGTGTCTAAATTTGTCTTGGCCAGATGAAGAGCTCAAGACCTTGCAGGGGTGGAAGGGCTCCTTCCTTCTTCCTCCGTTCGCTCCTTGCCTCCCACCGGAGCATGGCGACAGCTTTGGGCTTTGAGCCAGCCGGACACAGGAGGAGGTGTTGGGCTGTTTGGGCAGCATTTGCTCCTCAAACAGCTGTTCCCTAGCTCCTCCAAGGAAAAGGTGGCAGGCCATATGGAGGCATCCTGTGGTCCAGATTCAGCCGATGGGTGCCAGTTGGACCGTGCTGGCCTAGATCAAAATGCAGGCACATCCTACGTGGTGTCTGTTATTTCTTAACAGCCAGAATGTTTTAAAATTGGATGGGGACAAGGCAGGATAAAATATATCTTTTGGTTCGGATGCGGATCTCATCTTTCTTTGGACATTTGTGTTTAAGATCAAATCAGTAGGTTTTAATTTATTTTATATTCTGAATGGTTTGCATTCATTTATGATCTATATCATTTACTAGCCTAAATGCCCTCTTTCCTCTAGAGAAGCAGAGATGTACTTCAAAGTTTATATGCCAGCACTAAGCAAAATGTGTTTCTGCATGGTTTAAACCGCATTTGGGAGGAATAATACATTTTCTTGTTAGTCTTGTGGTCTTTAAAGGCTTTTTTTATTTTTTGAAGATAGAGTTCTCAACCATCCTCCTGGTTGAGAATGCAGATAAGCATCTGTTTTTACAGCCAATAGCATGCAGAGCCTTTTTTGTTTTTCTGTTTGCTTTTCCATTATTTGCTTTTATTCCTATTTTTTAACCAAGCTGTACTTTCTGGGGCAGTTGAGTTTATCCCCAGAGATGCTGTCTGTGTCTTTTGTGGAAGCGAGTGCCTCAGTAGACACCAAAAGATCATCATGCACTTGCAAGTATACTTTCTCATATAAAGTTTGTACTTAATGTGCAGATTTAATATTTTTCCTGATATAACAGCAGTTACAAATGTTCCATAAATTTAAAATATGATAACAAGCTGATGTTTCTTAGAATGGAATACTCAAAGGATGTATTCTTTAAGCACTACAAAATTATACAGGGGACTTATCTTTGTTAAAATTAGTAATTTAACTAAATTACAAAGTGGATTATCCTCTTCAGTCAGACTCAGTGCTAATACTCCACACAGTAGGAGATTGATATGTTGCTAAGTAAACCAAAGTTTATTTTCTTGTACTATCACTTGAATGTAACTTGAAGAGGAAGTGATAAGTTTTTAGTTTTGTGTGTGTGCTATAGTGCCAGTACAACTGGCTCCAGGACTTAGCCTGTCCAATATGCAGTGTCCCTTGTGCAGTACAGTAGCTTGGTTATTATAGTCTGTACTTCCACAAAAGTGGTAACTGGTAGGATTTACCTGTGAACTTGAGTAGGTGATTCACAGGTACCAGAGCATTGTCCATACTGTGTAATATTAATGCTTGTTAGAAAACTCTTTTGGAAGAGGAGTGGTGGTGAATAGGAAGTATTGTCCCTGACTTCCTGAAGCAGTTCACTTCAGGCTTTCCATCAAAGCATCTTATTTGTGGTTTGTGATTCAGTGAATCAGTAATGGAGGTTTGTGATGAATTTGAGCATGAAGCATCATTATCTTGCACTAGATAAAATGAACAAGGTAAACTTTGAACTTCAGGCGGAATCTAAAGAGTAAATAAGTCCCCATATGTAGACATAATAAAGTTTCCTCACAAAGGTCTGTAGCTGTCTTACTGTAACTGCATGAAGAACTACAGTCAGAATCTATAAACCTCAGGCTCAGCATGAGCACAAGACGTGAGGCCGTTTATCAAAGGAGGTATAGGCTTAGTGTGTCTGAGGGGTGACTGGGGGGGTTACCTCATTGTGAAACAAGCCCATTCTCAGCCTGTTTGCTCTCCTCTTCATTCCTTCAACCCCTGGGTATCTGCATTTAGCTTTGTGAGGGGACAGGAAAAGGTAGAGGAAATTTGGTCACTATTTTGTATCATAACTAATTGGCTTCTTATTTGGAAAAAGATAAAGAAATATCCTGTATTTCATGAAGTGGATGTTAAAAAGTCACTGTCTTGTCTCCATTTAATAAAGTAGATGCAGGTTTGGAAGCAGGATAATAGTTTGCTGTTGTTTGAAAACGTTTACTGTGTCTTCTGTCAAACAGTAGTGTCCATTTTGCATATGAGGTGGGCTGATGGTCCTTCAGACACTCGAATTAGTAGCTGATGTCATGGTTGAGCTGTCTGTTATGCCACTGCTTTCTCATCAACTAAGCACAATTTTTTTCAGGTGGAAGGTACAAAAAAATAGATGCTGCAGTTAAAATCCATTGCACCAGGAGGAGTCATTCTAGTCTGCTTCTGCTACATGAATCCCATAATAGTGTGGAACAGTGCTTTCTTGTGTGTATATTGGCAGAAAGTAAATAAAAATTGCTGACATAAAGAATAAGCAAGACTGTTACTTAGATTTAATAAGTTTCAGTCCTGTGATACATCTTTAATTTTAGGATTAGATTCTGTGGAGTAGGATTGTCCTTCTTCCATAAGAAGAATCATGTAACAGCGTACATTTGTAGATCTAATTCCTAATGCTTAATGAATCAGGCTGTTTGAAAATTCCAAAGCATGCCTGCCTCTGTAGTTATAAAATGTTATTAGAAAGTAAAATAATCTTTGGCTTTTTCTCCTCTCCTGTATGGTGAACTGGCTTTCCCTTGTTGGGTTAGGCAGCATACGTCCAATGGAAAAAAAGAATTCTTGTTTCCCTGTAGATCACTAGGATCCTCCATTCTGAATTCTTTATTTTACTTAGCTTTAGGGCAGTTAAAGCCTCAGCTGTTCCACAGAGAGGAGTTTCTCTTCAAGGCTGCTGCTTCAAAGGATTTCCAGAAGTAGGAAAGGGACAGTAACCAGCAAATGCTGACAGATCTTCCTGCTTCTGGCCCTGAAAGTGTGTGTGTGGTGTGTGTTTGTGTTTTCATACACCTACACATTGGCCCGAAACCATCAAGTAGCATCCAACAAGGCTCATAACAAAATCTCCCCATGCTAATGAGTACACTGGAAAGAGGGGAGAATCTGCAAAGAAGGGGAGGAAATAAATTGTTTGGTCAAAAGGAACAAACCCTTGGGCTTTTTGTTCAAAGGAATTAAAGTTAACAGAGTGGAAGCTTAAACTGTTTTTGGCTTTAACTTGGTTTCGAGTACTCTTAGTGTTTTGGGTTTGGGGTTGCAGGGGTGGGGAGTGATAGCCTCAGTGTAATCTCAGCATGGTATGATGCTTTCTCAAGATAGAAGTGGAGCTGTTTCTACTTTAGAAGTACACAAGAGGTTTTTGAGAGTATTGAAATCTGATTTAGTAATATTGATACAGAGATTGTCTGTTACTTTTCCTTGGACTTGTGTGTACTTGAAATATCCTTCACAGAAGTTCAACCGCCTCTGTATCTATAAACACATGAAACTTATTCATGGGTCTGTCACTACTTGAAGGATGTGTACAGTGTTGAGTTAAAATGCAGAAAAGTGATTAAACAAGGACTATTTTCTAGTTAGGTATTAGAGTGGAGTAGTAGATTACTCAGGTGGGTGGCTTATCTCAACTTAGAGGTGGTGTCTTTCAAAAAAATCCAAAAAAAAAAAAGAAAAAAACCCCCACTCACTTTGTTTGTATCCAGTGATTTAATTAGTTTTTTCTTCTTCGTGAGATGGAAGGTCTAATTGTACAAAGAAACGTGCTGGCCAACATGTCTTTTCACATACATCAATTCTTTTCACAAAACGTAGCAGCATACATATAAATGCAAATTTAACACTTTGTAAACTTACTCTAGTTCTGATTTTACCCAGAAGCTTTATTGCATGTTACAGTAATAGGACTTGTACACAGCATCACTTGGTAAAGAAGCAGATATTAAGCTCCTTTTAATGGCAGTGCCTTTGTTGAGATTGGGAGCTCTGATAAATGAGCTTTGGCATTTCGTGATTGAATGGGGTAAGGGGTGTAGTCTCTAATAGTCTGCCCATTCTTGTACAGGAGGTTAATGCTTGTGTAGGCTGGATAGCAGGAGTGAGGTTGCGATGGCTTCTCAGCTGGAAAGGCACCCACCCTTTCTACATCTAATCCTTCATCCTGTCCAAATCAAAATAAGCCCCCTCAAAAGTGGAGGAGTCATCTAACGTCTAGGTTGGGATTTGAGAATCATTAATCTTCTAAAGCCCATCCAAAAACATGATGAGGAAATTATTAGTGTGAAGGCCCCTCTGGGGGCATCAGGAGTTGTGCTTTCTCGTGCAACACTGAACATGGGATGTGAACCCTTGGATATCACTGCTTTCCAAAGAGAAAAATATTTAGAAGCCTTTTTTCTTGTTGTTGGGGATTTTTTCCCCCCTTTATCCGGTTGCCATACTGTGTAACTGGCTTCTAGTCTGATAGTGTTTTAGGTGACTAGAATAACAGTCTGTCTCTTTCCACAGTGGCTGCAGACAATCTGGCAGCAATCACTGTTACTTTTTAATATTTTTGGTTATTTTGAGATATCCTCCAAATGTCTCAAAGAAGGCTTGGAACGCTGAAGGGGAAGAAACATTTATTTATTTATTTTTTTCTTTAAGAATAGCAGCATCAGGAGGAAAATGAAATTCAACATGCTGCTATTTGTTTTTGCAGTGGTCATCACCCTGATTGCCAGCTCTGACAATATTTTCACAGAGAGGGTAACTAAATAGATGGTATTTGTTCTTTATAATAACTCTTTCAGTAGAATGTCAGGACCTGCATCTAAATGAATATATTCACATTTCATGTTTCCATTTTTTATTTAAAGCTTTTCCCCTCCCAACTTTATGAAACTACTTCATAACAGACTTGGGAAGTTAAAATCAGGATTCATGTGGTGGATATGTCATGCTTCATAGATAATCTATAGAGACCTAGGTGTATAAACCGATAAAAGTAGGTCTGGTTTATTGGGTTTTTTTACGTATCAAGTGTTTGTTTAGCTTAAATACGTCTGTATCTTTTTGATCAGTCTAAGCAATTTGCATGCTATGCAGCAGACATCTTCTATACTTTATTAAATATCTGTCAATTATAAATATCAAGGTTTTACATTAATGTCAAGATAGTGCATCAAAAATTCATGGAATATGTGACTTTTTTTCAAGGGTATTTAATACTTAATGCATTTGTGTCATTTTTCTTTCTAGATATATTGACAGGTTTTATTAAGTGTTTGTTAGGGAGATTTCATTTTTACCAAGGGACCATAAAGAGAAGCTGCATACTAAATCAATTTTTTAATCAGAATATTGTTCTTTTTTTGTGTGTCTTCAGATTCTTAGGGTTTTTAAGTTGCGTACCAGCGTAGTCCAGGTCAGAAGCTAACATAAATGCGCTGACATTGGAGCATCTTCACTTTTAAATAGCTGCTAGTTTCTCGTGTCACAAAATGTTATAAATATGGTAATTGTGTACACCAGGGTTTGTATTCTGCCTTGCGTCTTTTATTAGAAGGCTATTGATTTTATACCTTACTGTAATTTACTAGTGGGTTACGTGAGTGATGTCTGGGCTGTCTCAGTGCAGAGTTGGAGGGAGTTAGAACGGGGCGGTCTGCGGAGCACGTAGCGGAATCCAAAATTCGAGTTGGTTCGTCACATTCGGACCCTTCCTGCCGAACACTGGTCACGACAGCAGCGAGGGGGGCTTTCCTCGTCCTTCATCGCTCCGCGCCCAGCCGCACGAGGCGCCGTTCCGCCTTTGGCCGGCAGGTGGCAGGGGCGGCCTTCCGCTGAGGCGCCGTGCGGCGCGGGGCACGGCCGGGCCGGCTCCTGCCTGCGGGCTTTCCCCGCTTGGTGCGTCGCGTCCTGCCGCTGTAGAACCGATCGTTAACGCAAGCAATAAAACACCGACACGAAATTGTCGCGAAGGAATAACGTGGGAGACGGAGTTTGTAAGAACGAACGCGGGCCAGGCGTCTCCCGAAGCGTGCTGCTCGGGGTGTCGTGCTTGGGTTTGTTCGCACGGCTCGGTGAGAGGCGACAGTTCCAAGTGAGACGTGCCGTGCCCGGCTCAAATTGGCGGAAATGCGCTTTAAAACGAAACCAAAAAGCGAGGGGAAGGACGGCGGCGTCTAACACTAACTCACCCAAAGGGTTAACCGAGGGGCTGAGCAGAGGGGCACCTGGGACCGAACACCCAATTGGCAGTCTTTTGTAATATATAATTTGCCTAAAATTGCGCGTTGAGCGCAAGCTTTTGTTTTCTAATTGATTTACGGTTTGAGCCACTTTTACCTCATCCCCTACTGTCCTGCACACGGTGCCAGCAAGTACATTACGGAGAGCGATGATGAATGGCCGCGCACTTGTGATGCTAATGCATCAGGAGTAAGGCGCTGCATGGAGCTGCTGCCTTACAGCGGCACGGGGACAGAGCTGGGCAGCATTCAGCTGTATCTTTTGAAATAACGTTTGATCACTTGCTTCAGTCTGTCTCTGAGACATAATTGAACCTGAAGATTAGAATTTACGTTGTTCCGGCTTTCCACTTGCGAGCTGGGATGAAGTTCTGAAGCGTGCGAGTGTGGGCTGAAAAATACCTGCGGTGTTTGAAAGTTGAAACAAGTCAATTCAGTAGGAAAGTAACAGGCATTAGGGCTACTTAAAGCCTTTTACAAATCTATAGATTTTGCTTGTCAGCGACGACTACAATTTGCTTTCTCAAGTGGGGTTACTTTGCTTTTAAAGCAGGGTATGTGTGGACAGTTGATGTAGGTATGGTCTCATCTGTTTGTCACCAGGGCTTTGTAAATATTTTAATCTGTTTGATTTCTGAAGTGAAGTGCAGCTTTTACTGAAAACAAAAAACGAAAAACAACAACTTCTACAGGTGTAGGGGAAGAAATGAAAAACGTATTCTTTTCCTTGAACAAGTGAAGTGCTTTACTGCTATTCCAGGAAAGAGGAAGTGGAGAGAGCTGGTGTAACCTAATGTGTGCTCATTGTCTGATTTCTTTCTTCTACTCTGCAGAGCTGCGTTTTGTTTTACCTTTGCATACTCAGTCCACCTTAAATTTTTTTTTATTTTTGTGTGATGTCTGTGGGTTCCAGTCCTGAAATATGAAGAAACAGATTTATGGCGGCTGCTGGGCACAACAAATTAAGTTGACAGTGATGTATGAGAGCATAATAGCATGATGATCCCTCTGTAGCGCGGCTGGACGCCTCCTGCTTCATTTGGCTCTTGTTAGGATCTGTTAGGCAGCTAAATAATGAAATTCTGCTGACTGATTTCTGTTTTCTTTCTCTTTCCACCTTTTTCTGAAACTCGTGTTTCCCAGACCCATCCTAATGCCAGCAAACTACCCTTAAAGGATTCTTTCACTTATGACGACTACAGGTTGGTCTGTCCGTCTTAATTCTTTTTTGTATGTGTGTGTGAACTGAGGGGCCCTGGTAATGCTTCACTGATGGGAAAGCACAGTCTTGAAATGTTAAACGTAGGGTTTGATACTAATATACTTAATGAGGAAAGTGAAATAAATATGCGTATTTTAATAGTTTCAAAGGAATAGTCATGAGTAGTAAATTTAGCCAACTGGCACATGCAGTCTGAGATTAGTAAGGTAATTCGTTATTTTTAAAGAAAGTAATTGGGTTCATATTGCTGGAGTTTGTTTTGTTTTTGTGGATTTTTT
>JAOWBP010002559.1:42277512-42337077 GCA_028571105.1 Tragopan temminckii | reverse complement strand
TAAATTCTGTTAAGTGATTAAAATAGCTGGAGTAAAAGGCATTCATGAGGTCTGAGAGGCTTCTGGGTAAGTCTATGAAACTGGCACATCTGAAGCATGCCTGCTTCACTTACAAGGCTGCAGAGGAACAAGCCAACTTGCAAGGACTAAAATTTTTCAGATAAAAAATAAAAATCCTACTGTTATGTTTCAAATGATATTTGTATATTGTATTTCAAAGCTATCCATGATTTTAACTTGTTTTTTAAGAAATAAATTAAACCATACCTTTGTAAGCAATCTGAAGCACCAAACCTTCTGAAAGTCTAATTCTGTTACTACTAATGGAGTCTGGGGAGTTAAAATTCTTTTGACCTTCTCCTGGTGGTATTTGTTTTTACAAGAAGAGCAATGATATATATATATACTAAGACCAGAGCATAGTGATACTTGAAGATTCCTTCTTTCTCTCATTAGATATTCATTTTTGTCTGAAATGTAATAAAATGGAATTTCAGAAATGTTTAGGAAATACTGGGATATTCAGCTTTTCCAAAGATTCCCGTGTTTGAATACATAGCTGGAATTTCATTTACTTAACCTGACTTAGAAGGGTTTTGAATGATTTTTCTGTTACCTCTTGCAGTTATTAGCATATTATTTAAAAAAATAAATTTGGAAATTCCTTGTGTAAATATCTGCTCCGGATTGTGTTACAGGCTCTCCGTACATATTGAACGTGAACACATAATGTTCTTTATTTTTGTAGATGGGCAGTTTCCTCTGTTATGACACGGCAGAACCAGATTCCAACAGAAGATGGTTCCAGAGTTACGTTGGCTCTAATACCTCTATGGGACATGTGTAATCATACTAATGGACTGGTAAGGTTTACTTCAGTGTTGTTGAAAGGCTTTAAGGCTTGAGTATTAAGCCTTTCAAATGCCAGCAAACAGTTTTAATAACTTTTCATTACACTTCTTAATACAGTTATTTTATCTTCCTGAATGACCCGAAAAAAATCTTAGCGCTGCAAGAAAGATTTATCAATTTCTTAAATGTCTTATATTAGTTTTTCAGGAGAGCTTTCTTCATTTAAACAAACATTTAGAAATGATCGCATACAGTTGTGTCTCGTGTGTATAACATACCTATAAGAGTTCCAGCTAGATGATGTCTCTTTTTTTTTTTTCCAGCCTTTTTTCTGACATAGAGTTTTGTTTCTGACTAGTCTGACAAAGATTCACAATACTGGATAGATCTGTACTGAGAATATGAAAGTCAACAACGATGGAGGTTACCTCTTGTAGCTACCATTAGGGAAAGTGGTTAGAAATTTGCAGCGAAGAAATACTGCCTGCTCTCTTAACTGTGCCCAGAGAACCTTGTTATGGAGACAGCAATGACAAGAACAAAGCCCAGTTCAACAAAAACAGTACATCTGTTACTACATCAAAGAAACAAAATGCAAAAATACTACTTTAGGGCATATTAAACATTTAAAAGGTGACACATATATAGAAAGTCAGATCTGCTGACATTTTGTCTTACGTGAGCTGGTTTAGAGGATAAGGTCTTGATTTCATTAACAGGCTAGTTAATGTTGAAGTGAGGAAATGGAAAGCCGTAAGAGGACAGTTTATCGGTGTTGCTTAGCCAGTGTTGTGTATGCTTCAAGATTTATATTCTAAAACTTTATTTCCAGGAGATAGTATTATTTAAGTGGTAAATACGACCATTCTATTTCAAGTGATCGAGTCCTTTTGTAGGAGAGTTGACCCAAGTGTTAGGACAACAGCATGTGTTACTATTGCTGCTGTAAGAAATGCTTACTTTACATGAACAAAATGTAAAACAAGTTGTTTTTCACTTGATACTTAGTTAATTTATTTTTACCATGATTGTTCCAATTACAGCACCAAAAGCCAGGCTACAAAGTTGCATGTTTGGCTATTGTATTTTTTTTTCTCACATGTTTTAGTACTTATTCTTGCCTTTCACTATTTTGCAGTCTCACAACTTTGATTTCTCTTGTATGAGAATCTCTCATATCAAAAAAATTGCTTTGAATTCACAAATGTATATTTTTGTGATGTAAGTATTAGCTGCATGCGTCAGTACTTCTTGTACCCTTCTGCTGGGCTTCTCTTCATGATACTTTTGCAGGGACTTGCCTGTATTCATTAGACAGCTCTTAATGAATGCCTTCAAAGTTGGGATTAAAGGGAAAGGAGAAGAGAATTAAGGTTCTGGGAGGAAAAAAAATAAGTAGCCCGTATTAAAAGAGCTGTTAGGTATGTTGTTTTAGTCATTCAAACTTATATTTAAATTGATAAAGTAATTTTTTATCTTTATTATGTTCCTTTACATTGGGTTTGATATGGAGCCAGTGTCTGGAGCCAAACCTGCTAGTGCAGTAGTATATCAGGGCTCTAAGCAATTTTTTATGCTTAAGTGTATCCTAAAAATGAGAAGAGGGAAGGGAAGAATCTTAAATAATTTGAATTTCTATACAGACTTTACTCATTTGTTTCATATTTCCACACAAGCTACTTTAAAATAGCTATGGGCTTAGGAAGGATAGACAACTTAGAGCACTGACAGTAAGAAAAACTACTCAACGTTTTTCATTCTGTGTATTGTATAGTAGAAATTGAGAAGAAAAAAAAAAAAAAAACTGCTAAGGTAACTGTAAGCTGTCTGTGTGGTTTATATTGCTGTAGAGTGGGATGAGTGTGGATTCTGCTGTAGATATAGCACATGAAATAAGCAGTTCATTGTATGAAAATAAGACATGAGAGATGGTATTGTATGTACCACTGTCTAGTCTATTCCAAACATACTGAAATGCTTCCTGAGTCAGTGACCTACTACATATTCCTGTTCTTGCTGTATTCTGCAGGGCCCCATTGCCCAAGCTGGGTAATAAAATGCTCTTTGAGTTTTAACTGAAGCCAGGTCCATCCTGCTTTTTCGTGCTTCTGACAGTATTAATTACATCAACCTTCCTCTAAGAACTATATCAAAATGGTTGTCTTCATGCATTTCTCATTGTTATTCTTTAGTGGGATTGTATTTTGACAGTCAGAGGTTGATTACCAGTGCTGCCAGAGCTTTAAATAAGCTACACTCTGCCTATTGGGTTGGGTCCATCCGTAATCACTGACCAAGCAGAGTACTGTATGCTCTAAGCAAAACTTGAAATTCATATTGGTCTGCTTCAGAAATAAAACTGGAAGGATGCAATTTGTAGCCATGATGTGGGAAGAGAAGTAATCACCCTGTTAATTCTGTTACATGACTGTTATTAAAAGAAAGAGGAAGTAAGTCTAGCACTCTGTTATGCTTTTCAGAAAAGCCTTTCAGATGTGCTGCTGTTTAAAACAAAGGAAAGAAAACAACACCACTCAACCCATAAAAAAAAAAAAAGAGAGAAATAACAGTCTCAAAACACTAGTGGTAGTCTAGTGAAGCGTGCTTAAACTGACCAAATCCTTCCCTTAACATACTGGAATTCTTCCAATTCTTGAAATTCTCCTGTTACACAGTCCTTTGGAGAGCCTGGAAAGGAGTGTTCATATATTTCATTGAATTTATACTTGAAAAAAAAAAATTCAGGACAGGTCAAATGCTGTCAAGAGTTTTCTCTTTTTTTGAATGCTCTTGGCAGTTTTTGAGAAGGTAACTGTATTACCATATTTCAACTTGGAGGATACCTTGTAATAGAGAGGGCAAATCCTCTTCACTTGCAACTATCAGTTCAAGGTTGAGTAACTTTGTAAACGGTGGATCTTAATTAGAAATTGTTCAATCCAGCATAATGAATGCACAGGAACTTGTGTGTTGAAACACTGCAGTCTGTCTTTTGCAGTAGCCTGTGTTGCATGACTCCAGTGTTCTCTTCTGATCTCAACATACCACAAATCCTTTTAATAGATCTTAAGTGGTGGCATCTGTGTGCAGTGCAGTTATGCAAGTGTCCCACAGGGCCAGGCTGCCCTAGCTTGTGGCTGCCATTTTGGATGTGCTGCGTCTGAGGCAAGTTGCCTGTGGTCACTTAGAAAGCATTGTTTTGGCTTACAAATGCACCTTTGGTTATGCAAGCAGTGTAAAGCTATTAATATGTAAACCAACTTTCAAAATAACCCATGGAGTTCTGTCTTTGGATAAATTTCATCCAATATGGGAATGACAGTATAGTTAAACTTGATTTTAAGTCAGCTTATGAAGTATTTATTTATTTACAGAGACTGATACAGAAACTTCAGCTTCTTCTAAGTTTTCCTGTAGAGCATATTTTTCAATAAGTTAGCTTTTTAAAGACTGAATTCAGAATGCCTGCCATAATAGTTGTTTTCTGATTGTGCAGCAGATTTTGTTTCAGCCTGTGTTTGCATCTGTGTCTGTATGTTTGTAATAATATTCAAAAGTAATGTCAAAGTGTTACATTTTTAGAATAGCCTTACTTGGTGGTGTGAACACTTGATCGTTCTGGAGAAGTACAGGTTGGTTAAGAAATTTGCCCTCTTCCATTGTCTACTAAAAGAAAAATCCTGTTAGCGTGTTAAGGATATTATCTAACTTTAGATAAAGAGATTATTTGCATGTAGATTATAATTTTCTGAAGATTATATCCCCCTACAGATCCACGGTTATCTAATCCATTTTCACTGGGAGATCAAAAATATGCTAGTAGTTGAAGGATAAAACACGGAATGTAGAACTGTCAGAGGCTCCTGTGGGCCTTATGGGAGTGACAGAAATCTCAAGAACTTTTTATAAGAAGCAGCTGGCTTTAGCATGGAACAGGTAGGGGGAGACAGTCAGTGACAAGTGGTATCCTCCAAGAGTCTGTCTTTGAACCTGTGCTCTTCAGCATGTTTACCAGCTGTGGCCAGCAGGGTGAGGGAAGTGATTGTCCCCCTTTACTCTGCCCTAGTGAGGTTCCATCTGGAATACTGCATCATATCAAGGGGCCCCACCACAAGAAAGATGTGGAACTGTTAGAGCAGGTTCAGAGGAGACCATGAGATGATCAGAGGGCTGGAGCACCTCTTCTATGAAGAAAGGTCAAGGGAGCTGTGCTTGTTCAGTCTGGAGAAGAGGAGGCCCCAGGGAGACCTCACTGCAGCCTTTCAGTACATAAAGGGAGCTTATAGGCAGGAGAGAGACAAACTTTCTACACAGTCTAATAGTGATAGAACAAGGTATAATGGTTTCAAACTGAAAGGGGAGATTTACATTAAATATTAGGGGAAAATTACTCAGGGGGTGGTGAGGCACTGGAACAGGTTGCCCAGAGAAACTGTGAATGCCCCATCACTGGAGGTCTTCAGAGTCAGGTTGGATAGAGCCCTGGGCAGCCTGATCTGGTGGGTGGCAACCCCCATGGCAGGGAGCTTGGAACCCTAGCAGGTTCCAAGCCAAGCAATTTTATGATTCTGTGATTCTATCATACTTTGTCTCATGGTCTTCCATTCACTTCAGTTATTTCCTTTCTTAGATTTCTGCAATTCAGAGAGAATTTTAAAGAGAGATGGATTAGAAATCATAAAACATGTATTACTGTCTGTATTATATTGGGTAGAGAAATAAATATATGCAATTGCTACTGTCCGTATGTATTTCCATTTGGACGATGCTTAATCAACACCAGGGGAGATGGATAAAAAAAAAACTAAAGGTCCTTTTATTGCTCTTTCCTTGGATAGATCACTACAGGCTACAATTTAGAAGATGACCGTTGTGAATGTGTAGCACTTCAAGATTTCAAGGCTGGGGAACAGGTAATGTGAACAGTTGTTTACATAATAGTTCTTCTATGAAGTTTTGTGCAGAAATGTACTGGAAAGTGAAGGATACTCTGATAAAAGTAGTCTGTACCAATACTTGTGTAGTAGATAGCTGATCTCAGAGATTTTAATTAGCTGCAACAGTTTTGCTAATTTACTACTAAAATTTGCACAAAAAATGACACTTGAAAACTCCCTATAAAATTATAATAGAAGAGTGGTTTGGATTAAGCCCTGCTACAATTGAATTTTATTATCATTAGCTAATTCAGTGTGAAAACACTACCACGCTAATTAAGTACATGATTTGCAAAATAAAAGATTTTCCATCACCTGGTGCACCCCAATTTTAATAGGGCATTGATTCCTCATGTTTTTGATAACTACTTGAAATATTTATTCACTGCTGAACGCACAGACACTGACTTCAGTATTCTAGCAAAGATTAATAAAAGACTCATATCCAAAGCACCAAAGATAAATATATTTTAGATTTGGAACCTTACTTTATCTGCACTGGCAGGTTGTAGACTCTGAATATGTAGTTGTTTTACTTTTCTTGTTAGTTTCTGAGAGAAGATTAAATGCAGTATACTTGTCAATCATTTTATCCATGTTTCCATTATCATGCTTAGTGAAAATGAGAAGGAGCCTAAAGATATATTCCCTTCCTTTCCCACTCACATTCCTGCATGTATACACATCTTCATCCTTAAACAGAAAGTAACAAAAATGAGTCTGGTAAAATGCACAGAACAGTTCAGATACCAGTATTCTGTTCAGAACTGCTAAGAAACGAAAAATGAATGTTCAAACTAAGTCTGTCAAGTGATGCATTGAAGATGGTGGTTTGGGACTGTAGGAAATTCCTGATGGGAGTGTTCTTGTGCTGTGTCAGCAGCCAGTATAAACACTCAGTGCTGCTGCACTCCATTTTTCTTACTGCTTGTGTGATAGCAGTCTGCATGGACAAAAAAAAAAAGAGACCTTTTTCCTTTAAAACATTCTAAGATGTTTTCAGTATATCTGAGTTACTACCTTTAAGTGTATTATTTTGCTAGTCTTATGCTTTATAGTCTTTTGATTTTCATTTTCCTTATGTATTGTTACCTTCTTTTTGAACAAAGATACGTATGATTTTTTTTAAGTGTGGCTTTCCAGAGGTATATTTATCCTCATTGCTATGCTGTGTTTCACAGTGATTGTATATTTTTTTTGTGTTGATCTGAAAATTTGTTATGGTAGTCAAATATTTGCTGTTTTTCCTATACCAGTATGATGAGTTAAAAGGGGTCCACATTTTTTTCCAGAATTGATCCAATTTATAATTTTCCACAGCTGGCAATAGATGTGTTGCATAGCTTTCTGGCTGCTCTCTCAATTTCAATTATAGAGACTTTCTCTCTTTCTTATTTTATTTCAGTGGTTTCACTTTGCTATTTATCTATTTATTTTTAATCTGTGCAAACTTTAACTGCTATCAGTGTCATTAAAGTGTTTTAATTATGTAATGGTTTAGTCTTTTAATATCGTGTGAAGATGTTATTCCTTACAGTTTTAGTAGGAAAAGTGCACAGTCCCTGCTTTTGCAGCTAAAAAGTGAGGCAGAAGTCCACAGAGTCTTATCAAACACTGGCCTTGAATTCAGAAGCTTCTCATATGGCCTAATTTGCCTTCTTGTGTAAGAGAATACTGTATAATGTATGCATGACTGTGACAGTTTAATATGAGATATAATGCAGTAGTTTTCAAACTGGACTCTTGAACTAATTGAGCCAGAGTTTCTTCTGATTGTGCAACATTTCCTGTAATCAAGTGGAGATTTGCACTGGCATTTCATTTCCCGTGATTTTCCTAAGCACTTTTTGGAAGGGCCTTCTTGGAGGAGTGGGTTGCTGACCTGACTTGGCCCTTGCATATATAGGCAGGTCATTCATTCCTTATATGCCTGCCTTATTGTGTAATGTCTACTATAATTAAATATAACATTAAAGCACTTAGTGCTTAGGGCAAATATCTAATCTAAAACTGAAAGCTAAGAAGGTAAATGGCACTGCCAGTGTTGTTGAGCCCTTAAGAGAACATCATGCCTTATTCTGTCAGCTAGCCAGGGATGCAGACTTTCAGATATCCAGAGCATTCCCCTGCCCTAAAGTTAAACAGGTTGTTCTGTAACTGCTGAAACTTTATGTTTTGATTGACAATTCCATTGTCAAGGAAAATGGGAAAATATCCTCTTGGTGCAGTAGATTACTATTACTCTGACCTCCTGTCTCATAGACTTAATACAGCTTGTGAGTTTGTAATGCTGTGGATTACTCTAATAGGTTTTAAATGTATTTTAACCACATTTATCAGTGCGATGGCAATCAAAGATTATTAACTACCTGTAAGTATTTCAGGAAAGTCAGTTACTGGGCATAGGAAACAGATCTCAGTTGGACGCTGTTCCACCATAGGTAACAAACAAGAAGAAAACTTAATTGAGTTTTGCCCTTTATAGGCTCCAAAATTAATGAGATTCAAAAGCACCCGTAAGAAAAGAGACTTTGCTTGTTCTGCTTTTTGCAGAACTGCCTTTCTTTTATCCACTTTTGGGTAAACTTTTTTGCAGATTAGATTTAGGAACAGATCTTTGTGTATGAATTAAAGTAATGCATTTGCTTTAGATAAAGGGTTTGAAGTGTAGCACAAGAGGAAATATTGGCTTAACTTGGAACTGATCTCTCTGTATGATTTACTTTGGTATACCCGTGTCTTTAGGTAACATTAAAACCAAGCCAAAGTTGATCCTTCCATTACTCTGTTGTGTTGAGCATATGGGGAAAAAATGACCCCAGAAACATCAATATTTTTAATGAGTTGTCCTTATCTCAGAATGTTCTTTGGCCCACGATAGTGTAGGATCTTTGAAAGCTTATTTCTAAATACCAATGTTTTATGAGATTGTGAGAAACAAACCAGTTAGTTTTTTTTAAAGTATGGAATAAGAATCTTTTCTCTCCTTTCAGTTTCTTAGTTACATGTATATGTTTACTTCTGCCTCTAGACTTTATGAAGTTTATACTTGATCTGCAGCATTTGAATCAATGCCATCAAACAAAGCATGTTTCTTCATATGACCAAGTATAACTTGTACTGTGAATAGTAACTTTTCCAAGAAATAACTTTCAAATTATGTCAGATTTGTGAGCTAATCTTAAGCTTTTTTCCTGTCCCTTCACTTCTCTTTTCATCCTTCTAGATTTACATTTTTTATGGCACTCGGTCAAACGCTGAATTTGTGATCCACAGTGGTTTTTTCTTTGATAATAATTCACATGACAGAGTGAAAATAAAGCTTGGCGTGAGTAAAAGTGACAGGCTGTATGCTATGAAGGCAGAGGTCTTAGCTCGTGCTGGTATCCCAACGTAAGTAAAACACAATGCAGTGTTGTTTTTTCTAAAAAAATACCCCACATTTCTAATGTATATAATGTCCATTAATGCATACATAAAGCTGTTCTGTGATAGTTTTCTTGTGTCTAATACTTCTCATGTTTGTATAGTAAACTAAAGTTGTTATAATAATATTTACAGAAGTTCTCTGAGCTATATTACCATCTAATTTGGACCATATATAAGGGAAAAAAGTCTTTCCTTTAATAACTATTTGAACAAAAACAGAGAGAGGATTAATTTGAAGTAATCTGTGGTTTTTCTTTCTTTCCTATCCCTTGCAGACATACTACAATGCTCAGTATGTGAACCACAGCATTTTTCTTTAGTCTTTTCAGTCCAGAGGGTACTGTTAGCAGCAGCAGACATGAAACGTTGCATTCTCATGCATTTATTATGAAAACCATATAAAAATCATTGTAAGTGTAAAATTGTAGAGATAATTGTTCTTTTCAGATACAGGTTAGAGAAGACTTTCTTCACTTTAAACTAAAGTTACTTTTGTAACACTGCATTTGTTATATTCTTAAAGGTCTTTTTAAACAAGTTCAAAGGTATAACAACAGAACTTGTATTTTCTCTTGTTTGATTGCTGCTTTTGTTAGTTCTAGTGTTTTTGCCTTGCACTCCATTGAACCTCCAATCTCTGCCCAGCTTCTGGCTTTCCTTCGAGTGTTTTGTATGAATGAAGGTAAGATAAAACAATCTTAATTCTTGTTTACAGTTTTGAATTTTCTTGTTTGTTTTCATTATGCAGTGGTACGCATTTATATAAAACATCAAGATAGAAGAGCAGAAAAAGGAATATGTTGGAGTTGACATTACAAGCACATCTGTAAGCCAGTGAGAAACCTAATCTTTGGCAGTGTTGTCTGAAAGAATATTGTGGTAGCATAGACTTTCAGAGCTCCTGAAGAGGTGATCCAATTGATATTTAATCTCCCAGGCTGTTGTTGAGTGAATGAGCTTTGGAGCTTGATCTTTACTTCTTAGTTTTAAAAATGGTTCACAAAACAAGATCATATGAGACTTAGGGTGTTGCTACAATCTTAAAATCATAACAGATTAGTCTTTACTACCTGAATCATTCACGTGCAGAATTGAAATATTTTGTATTGTATGAAAAATATGGAAGAGAAATTTCGAAGTTGAGTGTTTAAAGTATCTTGACAAATTATAGTCTAAATTCAAATTATGCACGTAGTGATTTTTGTTATGTTCCTCTTATGTTGGAGGGATTCATGGGGAAAATAGATACAACTCTTACATGACAGTGAGAGAGTTGCCTTGCAGTCAGATATGCTGTACAAATGATACGGATTTAATATCAGTACGAATATTGGTGCTGTTACATTTTTTCGATGTGTTCTATTTGTTTTCTTTTATAAAAACTTGCCTTCTTTAGTGTCACAGCTTTGCTGCATCCTGTTGTCCATCTTTTAGAAAAAAAGTTCTAAGAAATTCAAGTAAAGAATCTTACAGGGGGGTTAATTTTGCCTTGGAAAAGGAAATGTAATGAGTGAACATCTTAATTGCACTTCTAGATATGACTGTGCTTTGATTACTCATGTGTCCTTAATACTTCCTGATAAAACCGGTAAGTTTATTGGGAAACTACATGCAAGGAGTTATTCCATTAGGAGAAAGATACTGGCTTTGGTAATCCTTTTGTAAACAAGAGGAAATTTAAGTACATAGCAATCTATATTGTAGATGTCAGTCATCATTCTGCTGTTTGCAATGCGTTTTACTTGAAGTTTGTGGTAGCTGCTTTACAGGAGTGAAATTTGGTAATTAAAGATTGATAGAATTCATGTAATGTCAAGGAGCTGATTAAGCATTTTCTACTCTCTGTAAGGGTTTTTGATGGGTGTCTCTTTTGACCAGCCATAGGTAGTTTCTGCTGCTGAAACAGATTTCTAAAACGTTAGAAAGAATAATCTGTTATTGTTTGCAATTTTCTCTGCCCTGTTCCTTTTATTATCAAAATGTTCATCAAACTCTTTGAAGAATTACTCCTTTCAGTTTAGTTTATTGGTTATAATACAAAACATCCTATCTCACTGTCAGAATTACATTGTGTATGAGATACTAAAATAAACAGATTTTACTTTAGAGTGGAGAAGATCCTCCTCACTGCAAGACTTCTTGTTGCCTCTTTGAGAAGAATCCTGGTATTAATCAGAATATTTGATAATTCTTGTTTGAAAGCATTTTTTTGCTTAGCTGCTCAAAGCTGTACTCTTGAAGATAAACTTTTCTGCAGTTTGTCAGCTAACAAAGTGAATGACAAGATTGTTTTTAACAGATTGGTTTTGTACTTATTGCAGAAGAGCTGAAGGAACACTTGATAGGCGAGCATGCCATTGATAAAATCTTCACTCTGGGGAACTCTGAGTTTCCCATTAGCTGGGACAATGAAGTTAAACTTTGGACATTCCTAGAAGCCAGAGCATCCCTTCTTTTGAAAACCTATAAAACAACGGTGGAGGTAAAATGATCATTATATGTAACTTGAACATTTGAAATAGTTTGTATTATGATTGTAAGAAGAGAGATTTTGTCCCCCATCTTCTCCTTCCAGGCAGTAGTACATAATTCATTTTGCACTTCTTAAAGTGTAGAAAGATATTTGCATTATCTAAGGAAAATCAAATAAGATTGCAAGAAAGAAAATTTTGTTAATGTAATTTTTCTTTGATTCACCAAATAAAGGCTACTTGCTTTTTCTCTGCAAGTAAAATTGAGTACCCGTTTCAACTTGTTGTCTGTTAGTTGTATTCTCCAAACTGCAAAGAAACATACTACTACTGCAGGCATATTTTAATTGAGTGTATATGTTTCATATGTTTGTGAAGTCTCCTGACTTTGTTTGTTATGCAGGCTGACCTATGTGGAGAAATTTTTGGCTTCTTTATGGATATGTGACAAATTTCACTGGAACTTTATGCAGGCCCCCTCATTCCTATATGTTTATTTGGATCGCTTACTGTTAAAGCATAGAGAGAAAAATTAAGGGATTTCTTCTATTGTTGGTTGTTGATAACAAAAATTTGCTTTTTTTTTCTACCAGGATGATAAGTCATTCTTGGAGACCCATGACCTTACTTCACATGCGACAATGGCTATCAAGTTGCGATTAGGTGAAAAAGAGATCTTGGAGAAGGCAGTAAAGAGCGCTGCTGCTAGCCGAGAGTACTATACCAAACAAATGGCAGATGGAGCTCCGCTTCCTAAATATGAAGAGAGCAATATTGCCTTGTTGGAGAACACTGTGGCAGACTCTAGACTCCCTATTGTCTTGAGAAACCTAGACAATGTGGAAGAGCAAGGGGACTTAAAGATTGATGAAGCTATGGATGCAGAAGTCACAGAAAATGGGTTTGTAAATGGTGAAAACTCTCTATTTAATGGGACCAAATCAGAAAGTGAAAATTTAAATAAAGAGGAAAGCAACAGAGAGACTGAAGATGCCAAAGAATCTTCTTCAGAAAGTACTGATGAGGTTAAAGAATAGTTCTAAAATTTGACTTTCTTGTGAAATTAAATTAGCTGAAGTTTATGAACAGTGCATTTATGTTGGTGTGTTTCTTTGTTAACATTTCTCTTTCTGCAGAGAAAAATGTTTTTGCTGCTTTATATAAAAATGAATTTTTAAGTTATTAAAAAGGTTTAGCACCCCTTTTCAATTAAGATTGCCATCTTGCTTTCAGGCAAAAACTGGGGATAGAGGTGCCTTTGGAAGATTTTGCAGCCCTTTGTTGAACCAAATGTATTTTCTTCCTGGGGAAGAATTAAGCTCTTCTATCTGCTGTGCTTTTGTTGTTCTGTCACTCTGACTACCGAAATTAAAAGCTTGCTCTGCCTCCTGCCAAGAAAGGCAGAAGGCAGGACTGACTCGGTATTCAGCATGAAGGTGGGAGAGCAGTACAGCAGAAAACTGGATAAGATGTTCAGAAACTTGGGAGACTTGATGAAAACCTGTTTAAGATCAGGTATGCCAGTCCAGAAAAAGGTAAGGTGGCAACCTTATGATTGGTAGTTTTAAATGTTGATGAGAATCCAAATTGTATACACTTAAAGTGATCTCTGAAAATTTCAGTTTACTTTGTCTTTGTTTACTGTATAAAAATATTTCATCTTTCTTCTTCAGTCAGAGTTAGGCTGCTACAATACTACATTCACCAACTTTTAAAGGCTGACTTTTTATTTCCAGGTGGTACCTGTTGTTATTTACAATGTTGGCAGTGCTACTGGAGAGTTTGAAAGCAGATAGGCCAAGCCACAGCTTTAAAATGTACTGTTCAAAGTGAGGTTGCTTCCCAGCTTCTACAGGTTTTCACAATTAGCTAGAGATTTTCAAAGCTCCACTTTTGACTAAACCATTATTAAAAGGAAAATATGATTAATATTCCTGTCTGCTACTCCTTCATTTCTTTGCTGTTGGATGTAACACTGAATGTGATGTGGTTACTTGATCCTATTCAACTTCGTCTTTTGCCGAAGATGCTCATTGACACAGTTTTCTTGAAGGAAATGGCAGGCTAATGTATTTTTGGCCCAAGTGCAAACCAAAGCCTAGTCTGCAGTATACTTTGCCATTTATAGTGCGTCTTTCTGATGCACGTTTCTCTGGACACCTTCACAGGTTAACCAGGTTTACCGTCTCCAGCAATTTTGGTCACTGTCGTACAATTTTTTAACTTACAGTTGAAAACAATACAATCCTACCATAGTGCAATATCAGGACAAGGGTAATTTCAAGGTCTGATTTTGAAATTACCTGTTTGTTGGAAGGAGAAGAGGGTGGAATATTTTTATTCTGTGAGTGAATGGAGAGGTATATAAAGTGATTTAATTCTCCTCCCAATATTAAAGACTTTGTCTTTTACCCTTTTTCCTTAAAATCAAGATATTGGAAAGAGTGAAGAAGCTTGGACAGCAGTTGAAAGTTCAATAAATGTTGCAAGCTGTTCATCCAAGATCAGTTGCAGTTAAGTGTCTTTTGGCATATAGATAGTTTTATTACATTTTGCTTCTTTCATACTACAACTTGGAAAATGTGTTTTTGCATAAATTTTTGGTGCAATGCACATAAGTAGTGACTTTCAGGTTGTTGTAGCAGTTTTGGTGTTCAGCTAGTATCAGTGTGGGGAAAATTAAAAAAAAAATAAATAGTTTTTTAAAAAATATTTCACTAAGAATGGCGTGTTGCCATTGCACCTTGGGTATTGCTTCACCACTAACGAGATGCTGGACCAGTATTTTTGTAACTATATGCTGCCTTTGGTAGAATGTCATGAATTGTTGTCTTGACAGTTTAAATGTCATACAGAAGTAGTTACTGATCACTTTTTACTAGGACCAATATTCCATTTCTGTTTCTGCCAGCTACATTGCACAACATTGTAGTAGATACTATGATGAAATCCTGAATCTAGCTTTCCTGAAAATCATAACTGTAATCCGGAATTTACATGCTTTGATTCAATCTGATACACTGTATTTTGTTTGCTAATAACTATGGCTTAGCAAAGCCTGTGGTCACCACAGGACAGGATGTGTGGGTTTTCTTGAATAAAATATAGTTCTACAATATCTTCCCTAGTGAGAGTGTATTATACAATCAAAATCTGTACCTGCTGCTGACTGCTGTATCTTGTGGGGTATGGGAAGAGGAGTAACTGTCCAAGTACAAGGTGAAGGAAAGTTAAAGGAGAAATATCTGACAATTAAAAGGGGGATTCTAGCAAACAGAAACTGATCACAGCCAAATTCTTACTCTTCAAATGTTAGTGTCATTTAGCAAAATGTTGCACACAATAGAAGTAGTGAGTAATCTAATTTTGTAATTTGCATTTCTCCTTTACACGTGTAGCGGTTTCTCAGAACTAACCTAAAACTTCAGCTTTTGAAAACTGAGGTGGAAACAAAAAAAAAATTGGCGCTGATGAGCCCTTATTACCATCTGTCATGAAAACAGACCTTTCAAAGCATTTTAAAGTTAACTTTCTTCATAATGTTTGGTTAAGAGGCTGTTCACACTAATCTCAGGCTAAATGCCAAATCTTGCTTCTGTTTAGCTGTCTATGTGAAGTACTCATGCAAGAAAGACATCGCTTGGATTTCTCAGACCGTTCTCCAAAAACAAAATGGGAGGGGAAAAAATAAACCTTTTGAATTTTGCATGAACCTACCTACTGATGAATCGTTTCCCTAACAACTTGCAACTTCTTCGGCTGCGTACTGCAGGGTTGTATGCTTGCAGCCCTGTTGTTGAAGTCATAAAACACATGAGACAGAGCTACAATCTCCACTTTGACAAAAAATGTGAACTATGTAAATTCAACCATAGGCTAAGTGTTGTCGTGAGTGCGACAGCCTTTTGGCTGGAGGTAGGATGGAGGCTGGATGCTGTTTAAAGGCCATACGTGTAGAAGATCTGTGCAGCTCATCAGTAGCTGTGTACCTGAAGCTGGTTTGCCTTTACAGAGGAGGAATGAGCATCGTAGCCATGGAACTTGGGTATATCAGTGGTATGCTGAAAGGTTTAAGTTACACATTCTGCTTTTCTCTCATTTGTATGTTTAGAAACTATGTAATACATGTGGCTGCCAGTTCTTACCTTATAAAAAGACGTGAAGAAATGATAAAACATTGCAATTTGAAGCATTTCAATCTGATGCATTGAAGGTGCTCCCCCAGATCCACTGCTCTTTCCTGGTTTTATGAACTGAAAGTGAGTTTTTGGTGTTCCTCATACTCTGTGCCAAACAGGAGCGTTTAGACAAAACACTGCTGTACCAAACACTCAGACAAAGCAGCATGAGATCCTTTTCTCAAGAAGACTTCTAATCCATGTTGAAGTCAGATGTGATCACATGACTATCACATAATTACTATCCGCTTCCTTCTTCAGGTGCCTTACTGCACCAAATACAGCTTGGAAGTTGGTGACTCGCTGTTTGAAGCGCTTCCTTTGCATTTCTCTGGTGTCCACATCTATTTCCTAGCAAGTGCAGCAGGCTTGGAAATTGTGCAAGATTTATGTTTAAAATAAGATCAAAATCTCAGCTGTACTTTTGAGGAAAAGACAAAACGTAAACAGATGTGGATTCTTTTGGGTTTTGTCTCTCCTTAAATTCACTGAAATATTCAGCTTATCTCACAACTGGAAGGATAGCAGCTATGAAGTCAGTGTAAACGGCTCGAACTTCAGCTTTAGTGATACAAGTAAAATCCGTTTCTGTGAATTCATTTAGTGAAAAACACAACAACACTCACATTTTCTTAAATACCATATTGCCTGACCCGTGGCACCGAACAGAGACCAAAACACCTATTTTTTTTTTTACTTTTTCTTTTTTTTTTTTTCTTCTTAGCCCTCTGCTGAATATAAATGCTCTAGTATTCATTCTCCTGGATTATCTGTAACAGGCTTTAAAGTACAACTGAATAAGTTGTTTTGTGTAGCAGCATATATTGGTTGTGTCCCTTGGCTGCTGCAGGAGAGCTGCTCAGTGCTGGGGCTGCAGGGGGGCTTTGTGTGTCCCTTCTGGGAGCATTGCTCAGAGCCACAGGAAGCAACACTGAAATCCATGGCAGTGCTGTGTTCAGGACAGTCACCTGGACAAATGATGTGTCTGAACTTGGAGAGCTTACTCCTACTCATATCATATTTTTGCATGTAGGACTGTTTTGTTGCACGAAGGTGGTCGAGCACAGCTTTGAACCTGAATGTTCGGTGTTCCAGGCCAACCCTTGTGTTCACTGTGCTAGAACTCATTTCTTTTTTATTTCTGTTTTTCAAAGATCTGAGGCCTGTCCCACACAAAATACAGTTTTGTTTTGGGTTTTTTTTTAGAACTTTGCAATTTTGGACAAACAATCATTTTCTCATTCTGCTCAGACAGAAAAATAAGGACTGCTGACCACTACAGCTGGTGCCTTCAAGCAGTTTAACTTGAATTTCAGTGGAATAGATCTGCAGCCCGTTGAGACTTTTCTCTGCTTCTTCAGAAGGTTGTTTAAAATCTGCATGAGAACAGGGAATAAAATCCCACTCCTGTTTCCCAGCTGAATTGCCATTATTTATGCACAGATCGGGACACCAGCAGACTCAGATAACTGAACTTAAACACTTAGCATTCTTTTTAATATTAAGCATATATCACTCTTGAAAAATGGGTGAGCTTGAAGCCCTGAACAAGACTCATCTGTCCTCCAAACAGGGACGAGGTGGGGTTGCCCATCCCATCCCGTTCTGGTTTCTTTGTGCATCAGCTGTCAGTAGCTGGGTTCCTGCACATGCTCTGTTGCACTTGCAGGTGTTATGTGCTTCTTCTGCTGCTTTGTACCAGGCTGGAATCACCTTTCTGTTCTGTAAAGGCACTGCTGTCCAGAGGAGAAATCTTGGCTGTCCCCACCAACCCATCCTCGTACGAGTCCATAGCTTTTGTGTTGTGCTGTTGTTTAACGTGGATCTGTGCAGAGTATTTTTTTTTAACTTTCTTTTTGTGGTTACTGTTTGACTTAATCATTCTGCAATTTGTTGTCACTTTTACAAAAAGTGACTGTTTCTTCTCTGTAAGACAAAATTGAGAGCTATGTAGGTGTCATGTAGCAGGCAAATTCATTTCCCTTTGCTTTATTCTTCCTTGGTTCACCACATTCACCACTGCTGGCAACTCAGCCAAAGCCTAATTTTAGCACTAAGGAGTTGTGTTATATACAGATTTGTGGTCCAAAGGTAGGAATAACGTGCTTTGAAACTGAATCCCTGTACAGAAGCAAGCATTCACAAACAGCCTCATATGAACTGCAAAGGAATTTTTAGATTAACTTGAATATCTGTAAGAGAGCTCTACTGCCTTGCAGCAATTAATTCAAGTGATTGGATGCTAGGAATGGTTTATTATAATTGCACACAGGTAGTAATTTATTAGGGTGGCTGTTTCTTTTGGCATATGTCAAGAAGGTCAGAGTTTAAACTTTTTTGGACATTAACCTAGTCTTCTGAAACTCTGAAGTTCCACTTTTTGGTCATTAATTTCATACATGCTGAGATTGTGACAATTAACCCACTTAATAAAGGTCAAGCTTCAATTTTTTCCAATTTCTGGAACACTTAACTTTATTCCTTCTTGAAAATGGGCAGATACAGAATGATAAATAGTTATTAAATGAGAAGGAAGATGTAGTTCTGCTGTCAAGATACCACTGAAAGACTAGTAACAAAAGCACCAGAACCACTGTGTGTTTGAAGTAGAAGGAATAGCCTAAGACTACAGGAGAATGAAATAGGAAAGTATAGATCACAGCAAGCTGTTTAAAACGTTTCCACTAGCATCCCCGTTAACTTGCTCTACCTTAGCTTCCAATTATGCAAATACATAATTTGTCCCTTTAAATTTTTTCATGTATACATATGAGGTTTCCTACAGCTGTAAAGCAGCATCTAACCACAGCTGAAAGACATAAACCAGCAAAGTGAGTAAGAAAACTGGGCTGGTGTTTTCAGCTGACCAAAGCCTTGTTATACTGCATTTCGCTAATACCTGGATCGCAGAGAGCTGCAAGATTAGACAGGAATAAATGCTTGGTTCTGTGTCATGGCATCATTTCTTAAAAGACACACTGGCTTGTTGTTTTCTTAAGCAAGCTATCACTTGAAAATCAGTACTGACATACACTGTAGTTTCTGACTCGTCTGCAAAGTACTCATCAAAAAGCATATTTATTAATTTTAAATTGCACCATCCGTTGAGGAATCAAAGTAGTCATTTTGTAAGTTAATACAATCAATGCATCGTTAGGATTAGGTCAGTGCTGAGTGATTTTTGGAAGCCTACTTTTCGCATACATGTTCATCTGTTTTTAAGGTATTGACTAATACCTCTGGAGTGCTCCCACAGCAGTTTTGTGGGTTGATGCTGAACCATTTAATACAGGTACAGCCAGCAAATCTCTCGGAGAATAAGAAGCTCTGTGTTGAAAATAGTCAGTTTCCTCTATAATTGTTTTTTCTTGAAGAAGTCCTATTGCCCAAACCTTGTAAGTGGAGATGGTGTTCTGCTCAATTCTCAGTCTGTGTGTAGAAAAACAAAGTGTGGAGGTGCGCAGTGTCCAGCATGTGTACCAGTGTGACTGCTCGACATTTGTATTCTAATATCATCGTTAGAAGAAATTGTTTTCCCTCTGGAAAAAAAAAAAAAGTTTTGTTCATGATTTTAAAATACTCTCATGCATTTTGACACCGCTGTGGCTTACTTTCCATGTGAGAGGGCTGCTTGTTGCTTTAAAAACTTGTGCTGTCCCTGGTGGCCTCTACAGACACAGACACGTGCTTTAGGTACTCTGCCCTTCTCCTGCTGAGAGCAGTTATCAGCCCGTGCTAGTATTGCTAAATGCTCACTGGTTGGTAGCGATACGTGTGGGACAGATGATTTATAGCCACTTGATTCGAAGGATTTTCAGCTAAAGCCAAGTATTCCAAACGATCAAACATCACCTGCCATGAGAAGCATGTTTACAGCACAATTGTAGTTTTCAAGCTTACTCTTAGCAAAGTATTTTAATCTTTTCTTCAGATTTTACTTCTGTGATTAAAAAGCACTTTTTAAAGAAGTGGGGACCACCAGGTAGAACTTCAGCCCCAGAATGATGTGCGGTCCTGAGGTGAGCCTCGGAATTTTGCGTCACAAGATCTTGCATTTTCCTCTTCTTTCTCTTTATTAAGACAGCTATTTTCATTGTCATATTGGGCAACTAAATAAAAATAGGCTGGTTTTGTATCTTGTCAGGATGAAATGAGAAGTATGTATATCTTTTTTTATTTCCTTGAATATCAAAACAAGGCAAGTTTATTTGGGAACCAGAATTTTATTCCTCAATGTATATTTGCACCATGCAGGGAAGGCATTCACTTTCATGGCACGTTTTCTCCCAGTGATTTCCAAACGCCTCGCAGCTCTCACAAAGCTGAATTTTTGCAGTACTTTTCTGAGATGAAGGAGCATTATGATGTTTTCTGACATGAAGAAGGGGCTGCAATAGGATGCCAGAGCCTGAATCTGTGGTTCTGGTGACAAGAGATGCCTTTGTTAAATGCTTTCAGGATCATGAGAAATGGTACCATGAACAAACTATGAGACTATTTCTAGAAAAATATGTGCCTGCTACCTGTTTATAACAAATATTTGCTATAATCAGCAGTTCATCCTTAGAAATAGATCATTAAGTATTGATTTTCTCCACAGTCATGGGTGAGGGGAAGAAAGTAATGCTTAACAACAGTGCTTAGCCAGTCCCCATGTCAGGGTGGCATTTGTGACTGTAAATGCACTTGTCCTGACTGTTATTTTCTCTCTAGGTTCGGTGACAGCAAATGCAAATGGAATATTAGCACTCAAAACACTGAAGAGGACATGGTGATGCAGTCTGGTCATCCTATTTCCTAGAGATACGGAGAGTCAATATAGGCAACAAAGTCACGATGGAGCTTCTGTATGAATGAGCCTCAAAGGCTTGTTCAGTTGTGACACAGATCCGGGAAGTAGTGGAAGATGCTGTAGGGAAAGACACAGGTGGTTGATGTTGTCACAAAAAGTGACAACAGCACATTGTGCTGGGAAGGAGTTGGTCTAAACTGCACCTATCTGCAGGAGAGGGTGAGTTTCAGCGTGCCTTCCTTATGTAGAAAAGTCCTGAAAACACTGGATCTGCCAAAGCACCTCTATTTTGACATTTCAAGGCTGATTTACTAATGAAACAAAACTTGGGCTGTTGCACGATCCTTTCACGTTCTCTTGCACATGACTTGGGTGTTCCTTGGGTGACTTAAGAATCTGTTGCTTTGCTACAAATGATGGAAGCCTCTGAGACTGCTTTCACTGCTCTGCATGATGGAATTTCATGAAAATCACCACTCAGTTAGTGCTCTGCTTTAGTGGCAGTCTTGCCTTGCAAATTTGCATGTTATTAGCCTACAGAAAGTCCATGTGGAGACAGCTCCTACTGCAGTCCGTTGTCAACCACGCGACCAGAAGATCATGCCTCTGCTTACAATGCTATCCTTTTAAATTTAAAACAACAATAAACTGCCCTCTGAGTTTGGTTTGAGAATCTATTTAGGAGTGCAAGCTAACAAGATTTTAATACATTTCAACCTATTTTTTTAAACGTTGAAACAAAGTTCCTGGTGGTCCATATCTTAATAATAGAGGGCTTTGTTTGTTTGTTTGTTTGTTTGTTTTCCAATGGTGCAAATGGTCAAGAAAGAATTTTGTTGCAACTTGAAGAACAAAGTTGGATTGGGATGGAAATATTGCTTTTTGGGGGGTCCGGCCCCAGACTCATTTCCTTTTCTCTAAATAGAAGGGCAAAGGGCCATCTCTTATAACCTAGAAGACGGAAACCTTGAACTGACACTGCGCGCTATAAAACAAGAAGCACAAAACAAGAAGCCCACTACTCAGAAGGAATCTGAAAAGACAAAGCATTGATCTTATTACCTCAGGTTGCTGTTAAAGGAAATAAATATACAAAATCAAGAAGATAATTAGCCCTCAGCCCAAGGACTACAAGCAAATTCAAATTGAGAGGGGGAGGTACAAACTTATCCCAGGGCAGGTAATTACACAGTTGTCTAAGGAAATAGGTTTTTGCATTGCTTTTGATGCCTTTTCTATGCGTGGTAGAATGGAAGTTCAGTGGTCTGAGCTGGATTTCCTGCATTCCTCATAAGACCAGTCAGACCAAGTCCTTGATAACAGTCTCATCAGTTTGGCAATATGGAGCTTGAGGAAGTGCGCATAAGTTTCTCTTCTATTTTGCTTTATTTGACCAACTTTTTTTTGAAGATCAGAGCATACTTGCAATTTTTGTAGGACTCCTAAATAATTAAACTTATTACATATGGTTATAAATGACTTGTGTAGTCTGCTTCACTTTTTTCATATGTTGGGTTTATGTCAGGTAAACTGGAATAAATGCACGCTTATGTCTCCTATCCAACCCTTGCTATCCCCATGAACACTTCCTGGCAAAATGAGTTCTCTCTACCACTTGAAGTAGCCAGTAAAAGAGGTCCATATGCTTTTCATCTATCTAAACTTTTTGGTCTAGTTACAAATCAAATTAGAGCACTTTGGTGGCATACCAGCCCCAGAGAGTTTGATGCAGCTGTCCATCATTTTCAGCCCTCATGGACTCCTAGAGAGTCTGGCTGCTTTGGTCAGTTGACTTTGGCTGTAAGACCTTTCTAGTTACTAACAAGGAGGAAAATGTGCATAGAGCAGGTGCCACTGGGTTGTCTCGATAGTAATGAGTCAGTTGAAAACATGACTTTGAACACAGAAATGTTACTCCTATTACATCAAAGAATCTGAAATGTGTCAATTTTATTATATGTTCAGGTGTGTTGTTTCTTATTTTTAACATCTTTCGTATTGTCAAGATATCTAAAGATACCTGTGCCCTTTCTGATAAGGGCTTAAATACTGTACTTACTGGAACGAGATCTCATTTTGCTCCATTTCAAAACAAGTATGTGTGCTTTAGGGATCACGAGAAGCCTGTAAAGGCATCTACATTCCAAGCTAACAAACCAGCCACAGAACAGAGAGAGAATACCATAGTTTGCAATCAGGGCTACTGAAGTACAATGTGTTAGCATTCTGAGTGCCTTTTTTCTTTGTCAAGCGCAGTGAAATTGTCTGGAGCAATGGTCTCTACCTTTGCTGTCCCTCTTTCTACTTTCATCAGTGTGCAGAGAGAACATCCAGAATAGGCAGCAAAGATAAATGAATGGAGGGAGTGGAGTGTGTGAAGTTTGAGGCAAATTTTAAATGAAAGGCACCTGGGAAGTAGGGTCAGGTGCCTTTAAGAGCTTGGATGGAACTCCTGTTTGAAGTCCACCTTGGGTGCGTATTCAGAGGGAAGACAGGTGAGTGCCTCTGGATAAGATCCACATTTTTAAAAGTCCAGAAAGCATCTGCTGCACTATAACTGCAGCTAATAGCAAATAAATGACATTGCAACGATCACAAAGCTCAGCTGACTACTCACTGCTGCTGGCTACAGGATGAACAGTCCTTGTTGCATCGTTCTCCAGAACTCTAGGCAGAGTTTCAGACATTGTACTGACTCTGTTCTGGTTCAGAGGGGTCATAAGAGAAGTTCATTTCATTAGTAGGCCTAAGAACTGAATATCAGGTCAGAATCTCAGACGCAGACTCCAGATTACCAGTTCAGCTCACAGCAGAGAACAAGTACCTCTTCTTCTGAAGTGCCCAACCTCAGACACAACCAAGCCATGGTCCCAGGGCAGGTGCACCCCTGCTTTCAACACAAGTAGAACATTTTTCCAAAGTAATGTTTTCCCAAAAATAATAATAATAAAAGGATCTGTCCATATCCTGTGCCCTTTGATGAGCTGAAAAATAAAACAGTTCTGGTTCACAAGCTGTTCTGTTGCTTTTCTGACTGCGTCTCAACAGCCAGTGGCTGATGCCACCGTCAGTGCACTGTTTCTTAATTCTCTTTCTTTCACTTCATGCTTATCTCACTTTAGAGAGTGTGAAATTTTTCAGTTCATTATGTTCTGAACCGTTATTTAATTGAAGCCCCTAATGTTCAGTCAGTACACATTGCACACAGTCATTTAAAATATTCCAGCAGTGCACGTTTTTTATAAGTGGCTCAATTGGAAGTGATCAAGGTTTGAAACTATAAAGCCTCTGCTGTGGAAATGTGAAGTGCTGCTCTCAATAATTTCAAATTACTTCCTAAGCAGGCCCTGTATTCTGCCTGTCTTAAGCTGTAGCATAATTTCTCAGCACACTCCATGCCCAGAACCTCCACATAATGTCTCACACAGAAAGGATCAAGTTGCAGGATTGTTGGTGCCCACTTGCTGAGGACTCTGGCGAGGAGCCCTCCTCTCTGAACAAAGATGCTGGGTGGGAGATTTTTGTTTCCCTCACCACACCTCGTCTAGAAGTATTGGAATAGTGGTTGCCCTTTCCTTTGCACGGTGTTTACCATGGTTGCAGCTTTGTCCTCAGTTCCACGAGATCATGTATGTGACTGAGGTAAGTGCGCAGCATCTAAATGGAATTGTCCCAATAAAGCATGCTGAGATTGCAGCTGTAAGGTACCCTAACAGAAATAAGGTGAACTGTGGTATCAAGGCCTTTGGCATCAGACCCCAACCAACTGCAGCTTTGCTGTCCAGCTGAAGGTAATGATGAAGAGGTGGTCCTGCCAAGGGGCTAGGTGCAGCAATGCCACTACTTAAAGCTCAGTCTGCTTGTGTTTTGAACATGACTGCATTTTGTGACAATGTAGGCTGTAAGCTTACTTTTCTTCAATTTTTCACAAATTGAATGTTAATGATTAAAGGAATGGTGTTGTCACTTTTCCTAAGGCAGATTCTACCGGGCAAAAGAAAGGCTATACTTGGAAAGGAGAAAATGAAGCTCACCACCTCCTTTCTCCTGCTGCTCAGTGTAAAATGATTCTCAGACACTGCTAGCTGTATGCAGTGGTAGGGTTTGCTAGTGGCAGAGGTGGACAGCACTGTGGACCGTTCACAGAAGAGTCACAGTCACTTTTCAGTGATTAAACTTAACGCTGAAGATGAGTCAGAGATTCAGTTTTATTGAAAATGCTTGGTAATCTCTAGTAATGACCTAGTCCAACTAAAGAACAAGCGCTCGTTAAAGGTCATTTATCTGAGGAGAGAAGAGTGTTCATTTTCCAAGTGCTGTCATCTTCTATTTTAATTAATATCAACCGCGTACACTGTTGTCAGTGGCTTCAATATTGTAGCATGGGAGGACTGGACTTCCAGTGACATTTTTAATGAAAAAATGTAAATCATCTCTCACAAGTGCTGTAATTGAGCTGTTCATTAGCTAACCCTGGATTGCAGAGGAACGCCTACAGAAATAAGCTGAACTCTGTGAATCCTGGATAATTTTGTGGGACTGAGAAGCCTTACAGATGCAGCCCGGTAAGTTGCTGTAATCTATGGATATGTTCAGGAGGCCATTTTGGCTCCTCCCTGTGGCCCAGGTAGCCAAAAAGATTCCAAAAAAACACAGATGAAGCACAAGAAAATGGCATCTACATTCCTGATGCTTAATGGAGATATAGGACAAGTACCTCAGGAACCTGCAGATTTGGGAGAATGGCTTTCATGAAGATGCTTATCTTGATCCTTTAAAGAGATTGATGAAAGCCCTGAAGCACAAGGTAAAAAGTTTTATCTTTTCTTCTAGAATGCATTAGGAATAAAAATTCCAACACTAGATTTATGCCCTGAGACTGGAAGGGACCACTAGTTGACTGACCCTTATCTCCTGTGTGTTACAATCCACTAAATTGCGTTCAGTTACTTGGTATTTATGAATAATGTGCATTTGGAAAAACAAAGGCATCCAGTGTTGATGAAAAGACAGGAAGAGATGGGGATTCCGTCGGTATTCTTGGCAACTTTTCTCAATGTTTGATCACTCTTATTTTCAAAATGATGTTTGCCTAATACTTCAAGTCATAGCGGTTGTTTCTGTAGTGCTTTGTTCTGCTGGATGCAAAAGCTCCCTCTAGTCACTGGAAATTTCCCTCTGTGAATAGGCTTGTATGCAATGATAAAGTTACCTCCCAGGATTCTTCCTTTGATGAGGCAAGCCTCACAATGTAAGCTGTTTCCTCCAAATTGAGAATAATTTTGGGGTGTCACTTCTTTGTTCTACTAATTTTTTAGGACTCTTTGAAGATCCCTCCATTGGAATATATGGTAGTTTGTAGTGGTAGTGAAGTTTTAATTATCGTTTTGCCCAGTCAAACCTCCAAGTTTTTCAATAGTCCTCTTTGTCTCATTGCTTCTCTTCTACTGAGTTCCTTGCTCACCATTTGAACCATTATTAACAATGACACTGTTTCCGTAGTCCATAGGCGGAACCTGTATTCTGGTTTCTAGAAATCTGGCTTTCGATTCAGTTGAGTTAAATAGTTCTTAGTCTTCGTGATCTCATTTAGCAGTTAGTCTGGTAAGTGAGAGAGGGCACCACAATAGTCTTAATTTTTAATGCCTGGTGTTATCATTTCTTCCTCAATTCTTCTTCTGATTGACTTTCTTATTTCTGTAAGTCCAGTGTTGGTTGCTTGGTCGTTGTTGGTGATTTGGGGATTTTTTTTTTTTTAAATCTAAGTTTGTGTACTGCATGCCATGCTCTGACAAGAAGCTTTATAGTCAAGTTTAATGTCTTGTAGAATATTTTTACTACCATAGATAAAAATAGGGACATTCTCCAGTACATTTTTTTGGAACAGATATTGCTAAACTCCACACTTTTCAAATGTAGACATAATTTTAGAAAATTGTAGAAAAACAACAGTGCAGAACCACTTGAAATGTTTGTGAAGTTCAGCTCCGCATTCAATTCTCTTGATCATGGCTTGAATCAAAACTTGCCTCTCTAAGTACCTTTACTTTTCACCGAGGACACGAATTGCACAGCATTGGAGTTCATAGGTTTTGTTAAATATGTCCATGCTCAGCAGTTAGTAAGTACATCATTCCCCAAGGAAGAACATGAATTGTCTGTGCTAGGCAATTCCTGGAAGTGGTCTAAATGTCCTGGAAGTGGTCTAAAATGAATGTCTTTGCTAAGTCAGCCTGTGTCATCACACAGATGTTTGCAAGCTGTGTCAGAGCTATGGGGTATCATGTCCATCACCAGGAACTTGTGGAAGGGCGGTAGGAGCGCATCACCTTATATTGCTTCTGGAAGTGAAGGACTGACGTTGCATTGCACAAGCAGTCCCTGTGGGTGGGAAATGGGTAGACAGCAGGGAGAGGAGAATGGGAAGGCTCTCAGAATTTGGAAATTCTGTTCTCTGTCAGTGTTACAGAACGTTTGGATGAATTTTAAACAAATCTTTTCATTTTTTTCCTGAAAATAACTTAGTTTGGATTATTATCCACCTTCTCTTAGCTATGCATTTCCAGTGCTTTCTGATGGATTGTGAAGTGACACACAAAGTGGGGTTAGGCTCTGACCACCTCTACTGAAGTCATGTCCATCTCATTCCATCCACATGCAGTTTCTCCTTAGCCCAGTGGAAAATTCTGATCTAACTGCCTGACTCACTGTATCAAAGCTTGCCTTCAGAGACCGTGGCCCTGATTGACCTGAAGTCAAACATGAGGGGGGGTCTGTTCTGAGTGTGGTGTTGTCAAACCGTGAAATCAGGAAGCAGAGGCAGGGTCCTGCCACCCCTCTTCAACCCAAGCCATGCTTTTCACTTTTCATCTCCTCTGTTGCTGAAGCAATTTTTTTTTCAATCCCTCCTCCATTTTCTTCCAGCCACCCAGTTGTGTACATGCTGTCACCAATGCTATAGCCTGTGTCCTTCACACATGTCCCACATATAATCCGAACACAAGAAAAAGAACCAAGGTGATTTAAAAACGTGAAGTATCTCCTGTTTTTACATCCACGTGATGCACGTTTTGATGTGCACACGTGGATCTCAGCTCATAACAGCTTCTTGTGCCACTGAGAATTTTTCAGTTTTGCAAATATCCAGGATTTTTTTTTTTTTAAAGTAGAAAGCTAATTATTTGTATTATAGAATGCCAGAGGCCGCAGGTAGATTGATGTCCCATCAAACTAGGAAAAAATCCAAGGAGTTCATAGCCTGCCATTATTCTGTGGGAACATTGCTTTCCATTTTTCCCAATTCTAATACCACGTTAGCTATTGAGAAGTTCAAGTCTGAAAGAGAAGGTATTTAACTGAAAGATAACCACTCTTTTCAGTGTATTTGTATCCCCAAACCCTGGCTGAAGTATGAACAAAATGAGCTTATAATCTTCAGTTTGCCATGAGGAGATATTTGTGCTCAGAAACTTGCAGTAAAGATCTCAATGAGAGCTATATACGGTGTGCAAAAAACTGTCTTGGAAGAAGCTTGAACCTCATTTGTTTAGGATCAAGCAAAGTCGTTACCAGCACTCTGAGATGAAAATTGCTCCCTGCTTTCCTGCAAAGCTTAAACCAAATTAACCAAGTAGATGGGCGGAATGCTTACTGTACCAAAGACGCGCAGAAACCTCAGTGCTAGTAAGTCTGGTTCCCTGAAGCTATTGGTTTTCATGTTTATCTATAATCCCATTCATAAACTCATAAAGTTGCAGTTTAAAACCTGTTATGTCTCTTGATCCCACTGCCTGTACTTAGAAGTTGCTTCCCGAAGCCCTGTTTATGTGGATGCGATGAATCGGTTTCTTCAGCTGTTGAAAATGGGGTTCTTCTCCAAAACGCTAGGAATGGTTCAGGAGATATGGCTGTATACATGCAAATCATTAAGGAGGAAGCTGTTTGTATAGAAAGGAGGGGGAAATGTGGCCAAAATGCAATGAGTTAAAGCATTGCGCAAGCACATTGTAGTTGCAGATACGATGAAAGAAGAAATACTAACAAGCTCTGTGAACTGTGGCATTCCTGCACTGCCTTCAATTAAACCACTATTCTTTTTGCTATCACACAGCTCTGAACAACAGCACTTGAGCTGATTTGTGCAGAGAAGGATGCACTAAAATACACATTTTTATACAGAGTGACAGTTTTGTGTACTTCTGCCTAACAGAGACATGTAAAATCCATTTGGAAACTCTACAGTGTGGACATTCCTGATTTTATAAAAGTGCAGATTTCAGTAAAGCCTACTAGCAATAAAGTCGTGAGAAGTTTTAAAGTTATAATTGCTTGAGTAGTCTAGGAAACAAATTACTCTGGGCTGTTGGGTAAAATGTAAAATACGCTGTGTGGTGGCTCAGCTGATGAAATGACTGCTGCTCAGGAAGGAGTGCTCCCAGGAGTAGGATGCAGACCTGTCAGCCATGTGTCTGAGCTCTTCTACTGCCCTGTGCAGTGATCTTGAGATCGGTGCTCTCTTTTCCCTGTCTATATAAATATATAAAGCATTTTAAGCTTCTTTGCGATTAATAGATACTGTCCAGAGGTTTCCTTGAAGAACTATGCTCATTTGTATCTGGGGTGCAGCAGGTTCAAGCCCTGTTTGGTAATATGGTGGTAACACAGAGAAAGAAACACACTTCAAACTTCTACAGTTTCTTCTCCTTGAGACTGGTGAGTTTAAGCTTAAGGCTACAGTGATATTTCACAAAATGAGTAAGAAATGAGTCTGTTGAGCTTTGGCCTAAACTCCCACATTCAAATGGGCAGCAACATTTGTAGCCAAGAGTGAATCATGATCGAGTGTACCACGACAAATCTTGTCACTGCTGGCAAAACACCAGCATGGCAGTTTGTACGCAGACGGCACTATGGACCCCCGTCTTGGGAATGCTGTCCACTTGTACCTCCAGCCCAGACCTGAAGAGCTGCACCTAATTTGAACCCTTTGTTTCAATTCAGAGGTGGAAACACAGGGAGCAATGACTGTGGGCAGGGCTACTCCTCCAGCACCAGCAATACCCAGCTGCGAGGACACGAACAAAAGTGGTGCTTCCAGTCACAGCACTTGCATTTATCTGAAAAGAATTAGCTGAAGGGAAAATAAAATGCCTTCTCTACTTGCAAAGCTGGGAGGAAAGGGAACTGCAGCCAAGATTGCCGCAAATGAAACAGCAAGGCTCAGAGGAACTGGAGACCTCTGCTTGTGTGCTGCATTCCTCACTCCCGAGACAAGTTTATGAAGGAACGGAGTGTCTTTAATCATTTAATTTGGTTAATTTAAAACTACATATGCATAATTTATTTACAGAGAGGTAAAAACCTCTAATTCTTGCATTTATTATTGTAATGCACAGTATTAGAGTGATTTTTTTTTTTTTACTATTGCAATCTGCACTCTGTCTGAAAGCGTTAGTGTTCTACACATCATGGTTGAGTGAGTGTGTTCAAGGGGTTTGAGACTCCAAATCACATATACCATCCTCCATAAATTATGTACATAACTTCCATTTATATACAAAGGTGTTGTAGAAATTACAATACAAATTAATTTACAGGGTTTTCATTCCCAGCCATTGTTTTGTGCCCCTTGTGTTAAAGGGAAAAAAGTCTTCAATTTCCCACTCCATATTGTAAGAGGGATTAATTGTTTTAGGTGATACAACAGTAGTGTCTTGTGCTGAAGGAGCATTTAGCTCATTCACAGCAAAACCCAGGGAACTTGCCTCGCTGAAACTATCTCCAAATACAATTTATTCAATCTATTCATATAAGTGGGATAAGTGGGATGCCTTTTCTAATTCCAGCTAATAAGAATCTAATTGCCAGATTTGAGTCTTTGTCAGGGTATCTATCACTTTTCAAGGACTTCATAGATGAATAAAGAATTCAGTAAGGTTCAGATCTTTCAAAAGGCCTACCAACTGGTTCCGACCTTCTTGATGTCTAAAAGGTGAGCCCTGGAAGACCTGGTTGAGGCAAAGAGAGAATCGATTCCAGAGCTGCCTCATTCCCATGTAGCTTTACATTATGTTCCAATCTGACCCAGGAGGTTACTCCAGCATAAGTATCAGCCATTTAGCAAGCTGAATTTTCCCTCATTCTCTTTCTGACCTGGGCTACACTTTAAGCAGCCAGCTTCACTAAAGGCATTGTGTGTCCACCATAATGCCTAGCATCACTAATTCACAGTCCCTTGGCGTGTATGAAAGCTTAAATTATTTCTTGCAGTGTGCATTAACTTGCACACGTCTATGCGGAATTTCATCTTCCATCATGCTGTCTGGTCAAGTCTTGCTGGAACACGTCGTAGCTCCCCATGGTCTTGAGTAACCTAAAAAATTCTGTGTCATCCGGACATTTTGCTAATTCACTATTTACATACCTACTCCCAGGTCACTAAGAAACATCTCGTACTACCAACTTTGGGCTGGCAGGCATAAATTCTTAATGTGTATTGAAGCTGTGAGCCAATCTAGGGCTATTATTCAGTTTGATTTATTTGAAGTAGCTTTTAATGCCTTATCAGTAACTGTTGAAGGCAATGAACTCTGTGATGATGTTTCAGGTTTTGTTTCCTTGAGCTATGATGGCCATCGGTGACAATGGGGCTCACAATTTGCTTGCCTGGTCTAGAAGATAGCTCTCTCATAAGCCCTTGTGGGAGATGAGCTTCTTCTTTCTATCACATTTTTCCTGTGCAGGGAGGGTAACAACTCCCAAGGCAGAAGCAGCTAGCCGTGGTGTAGAAGGAAAATGGAACAAGTATATGTCTCTATGCCAGAAAACTGGGTTGGCCTATTCCCCTGCCTACTCGGAGGTGGCTGGCCCAACAGGAGGGAAACAGGAGCTGACAGGCAGTCAGAAACATGCATGGGGACAGGGAGAAGAGCTGCTGGGCAGAGCAGGCTGTCCTCATCTCCCATAATACTTATCTGCCCCACTCGTGTGGAGGGGCAGTTGTCGGCTCACTTCTCAGCATGGCTCCCTTTCTGCTCTCTCTGCAAATGCTGAAGACAAATTGGAAATGTGGCAACAATTAGGTCTTTAGGACTGAAGGGATATCTTGAGTATATCAGGATGTACCTGCTACGTGATGAAAGTGAAGAGATTCATTTAACCCACTTAGTTCCTCCTTGTAGAAAGGTTATATTTAGTTTTGTATTTAGCTTTCTCTGTTTCTCCCAAGGCTCTACTGTCAATGCCTGATCTGACACAGGGAAGTTGCTGTGTGCTGCTGGTCAGCTTGGACAGGGAAGAGGGGATCCTGACAATGTAAGTGATGTAAGAATTGCCACCACTAGCAATGAAGTTTCATTGACAAGAATATGATGGCATATGTTTCTGAGAGCTATTTGTTATTCCAGAATATATGCAGGCTGGAAGATATGAGACCAATTGGGATTATGGTCAGAGCACTTGGGAGATTATCTTTGCCATCAGAAGAACAAGGAAGTAGAGAAAGGATCTGATTCCATGTTATCAGCGTTACCATAAGGAGCAACACTTGTGCAAACTTCTTCCTTTTGTGTCAAGCCTTTTGCACATGGGTTGTGTTGATGCAGAGAGCTTTTGCAGCAAGCTAATGACTTGGTTACCTCTGGGTGGGGGCCATGCCACAGGTGCTGTGAAGGCATCTGCTTTCCTCAGATCATGTTCAGTCACCTGGTTCCCAGCCTGGAGGCTCGGGACAGCTCCGAATTGGATTACATCTCCCACGTCATCCTGCACCTCATCACCCTCTCCACGCTCCTCCCTGTCCTCCAGCCTTTCCTCTCTCCTCCTTCTCTCAGTCTCCCTCCCGCTGCCTCGCTGCCCCTCCGGCCATCCTCACTCCCTGTCTGCATTCCTCCCTGTCTGCCCCATTTGCCTCAAACCACAATGCACAACAGACCCCACCACTGTGCAAATGGACTGAGGCCATCACCCACAGCTCTCCATCCCCATCACGTGTGGGTAGGAGGGCTCATTTCACTCCCACTGGGTTTGGGCTGGCTTGTACCCCCCAGGAAGCTAATCCTGGACTACTGGATTTCAGCAGTGTGTCCCCCCCACAGGGTTTTGTTTTGGCATTGGGGAGATAGAGTAGACAGGTTGGGGGTTGCCCTGTTAAAACATGGGAGACTTCAGGTCTGCAGCCGAGCTGATGAGCCAGTGGGAAGGAGAGCAGGAGGCAGAAGCCTTGATGAGCAGGGTGAGCTTGAGGCATTTGAAACCAGGTGGTTTTGGAGCTGATTTCAGGTGTGAGTTCAGCCAACCAAAGCAAACCGCTCCCAGCACTGCCCTGCCGGGGCATGGAAATAGGGCCAGCCCCTGCCCAAGGCAACAAGCCCAAAAAGTCCCCCAGCTTCCCATGGCTCCCTGCCCCTAATGCTTCGCCAAGGGCTGCCTGCCCTGCAGGAGCCCCACCACTGTGGGTGGTGGTGTGGGGCCCAGACCCAGCTGCCAGTGGGTGTCTGCCCCGGAGCTGGGCTTCACGGAGCTTGGGGTTTGTTACAGGAGGAGGCGTTTCTCCCTTGACATTTTCACAGCTCTGGAAGAAACAGGAGGGATTGATGACTATGAGCAGAGCCAAGACAAAGAGGTGATCTTGCCCTACTGGGTTTTGATAAACCTAGGCAACCAACTACCACTTGTTCTTACAATCCCTCACTCCCACATATGCACAAGAAACACTATTATGGGGCTTTTTCAACATTAATGCATGCTTATTAACTGAAGTGCCTTTGTTTTTTATCAAAAATTTTGTTTCTAAACCTCTCTTTAAAATTCACTGTACAGACACACACACGTACTTATTTTTCTGTCAAAGACATCAGATCCGTAACGTTTGAAGGGGAAACAAAAGTACCATTTTAAACTTTTTTTTTTTTTTCCTTTTCATAATTTTCTTTTACCAAATTGCTCTATAGCTGTTAATTTCACAGACATTGTGTTCAGTTTCAGCAGCCTGAGGAGATCTGAAATGCAGGAGCAGAGTCAGATGGGGGAAGCCTTTTGCTGGCAAAGTACTCTTTATTTTTGTCTCAAAAGCACAGCATTTGTACCTTGCAAACCTGACACTAGTACTGAGGCATAGATTTGTAGAGGTATTTTGGCATCTCTCCCCTAGCAAGTCGGGTTCAGAGATTTGGCTTTTCTAATGAGGTAGTTTGCTCTTTTATTGGCTGAGTTTTCCTCCTGTTGGAAGAATGGCATATCTGAATTGACAAAATCACTGAGCACGAGGAAAAATCCTTTACAAATATTGGCTAATTACCTCTTGCAGATGCCCATCAGGAAAAGTGGATACTTCAACCTATCTCTGATTATGAGAACCCTATGGCTACTTGGTCAGATGCAGTAACAAGCAGATAAACTGAAGAAAATATGTCACAACATCTTGCTAGCAGCACTGTGCTGCACTCAAAGTTGTGGTGCTTATTCAACACTAACTTGGTGACTACACATCATGGACAGGCTTTATCCATTGCTTCTGCATTTCAAAATAATCAGATGGTTGATATCTAGAAAGCTCAAGCTCCCTGTCCTCTATTCACACTATTACATGATGCTACAGTGTCCTTACCAAAATTTCTGGTATTTCACACTATCCTACCCAGAGGGCATCTAAGAATCAGTGCTAATATCTGGATGAATGCATGATGAGAGTCCTGGTAATGATGAATCCATGATATGAATTGAAAAAGTGACCCAGGGAGAGCTGGGATGCAGAGGAGATGAATAATGTACAAGCTGCAACTATTGGGATGGTAGGGATGTAATCTCTGAAGCATTCTGCTCCCTTTTGAAGCCAGCTTAGAATCATAGAATCATTAAGGTTGGAAAAGATCTCTAAGATCATCTAGTCCAACCCCAACCCATCCCCACCACGTGCGCTGTGTCCCTCAGTGCCACATCTTCATGGTTCTTAAACACCTCCAGGGACAATGACTCCACCACCTCCCTTGGCAGCCTTTTTTCAACACATTGGCAGTCTTTTGGAGAAGTTTTTCCTAATATCCAGCCTGAACCTCCCCTTGTGCAACGTAAGACCACTACCTCTTGTCCTATCACTGTTACCTGGGAGAAGCTGACCCTCACCTTGCTCAATCTCCTTTCAGGTCATTGTAGACGTGGCTGAATGGTTGGCACAGGTTAGGAATCTGTTGGATGCCCAAACTAACATGACCACTGTGAGGTGGAGCTCAGCACCTGCATGTGCTCTGAGAACTCCAGGTGCAGGGGGCTCTGCTAGCCTTGCTCTGCAGCTGAACAGCAGCATTACTGCCAAGCACCTCAGTGGGAGAACTGGAGGCATTAAAACTCCCACGTTTTTCTTCAAACACCCACCGAATCCCAGCAAACTGCTGAAATGCAGTTGAAATGGCAGAATTCTGATGTGGGCAATTGACCCCTTTCTTATCTCAAACCCCGTTATCTTGGTACCACTAAAATAAAGGTAATAGTTCTTGTTTGTTGGCAAAGCTGGGGACAAAAGCAGAGATATGGTATGGTCTCTCCTGAATTATTTATTGAGTGTTGTGATCAGAGCTGGGTTTATCCTCTGCCTTGCTCCAGGTCATCCTAAATATACATCCTATGCCCTCACTCAGAGCATTAAACAGCCATGCCAAAGACAGGATCTTTGCATGACTGCCTCCAGAACCCAGCACATACCCATGTAGCCCCTATAATGGACAAGGACATGTATTATTAAGCAGTTGAAAGCACTTGTACAAGGCTGACGGCACACATGACTTATTTACACTGACCTAAAATAGCAGCACTTTAAGTGATACAAACACAGAAGACTTTAAAGTGCTCCGTGGAGATTTGGGAATACAGAAGAACCCTTTGGCTAATCCTGAAACATTGTTTTCTTAAAAAGTCAGCTCATTCTCTTTTATGCACCTGCCATTACTTTCCTTACCTTGAAGTGACTTCCTTCATTTTTTCCCTATATATTGGATTATTAGCAGCCCTGTTAATAACAATCCTCCCACTTTTGCTGGCAGATGCAGCCTTTCAGAGCTGACAGCTCCTAAGGGCTTGGGAATATTCTCCTGCGGGCTTGCAGGGTGGAGAATTAGTGGGGTTTTCCCTTCTTTTAGCAGGGTTTCCTGATGGAAAGCGACTTTAAAAGGCCCTGCTCCAGTTCTTCCCACTGGATAGGCTTGGCATGGGTCATCCCACTGTATCGGGTGCTTGCTTGGGGACAGGGTCTGGGTGTCCCACATGCCTTGGGAAATTTGTGCCCAGGGAGGAGCAAGGTCATGGCCAGGTGGTGGGGAGGGCCTCTGGGGGTGTGCCAGGATCGTGGGGTGAGAGGTGAGAGCGAATGAAGCATTAAAATGAATGTGCACGTGTGAAGGGGGGAAGGGGGGAGAGACCTTAAAGATTATTTAAAAAAAAAAAAAAAAAAAAAAAAAAAAAAAGAAAAGAAAAAACAACAAAAAACAACTCAAAGTCTGACTTATATGAAATTTAATTTAATTTATTTTTACACCAGCAGCTGTCAGTTCAAAGAACAAAAACAAAGTAGCCATCTGTGCTTAATTTCATAAATCTACAGTAGATTGTCACATGATAGTGGAACTTGGACAAAAATGTGTCATGTGACTGGGTCCGGTCCCTTTAAAGTCATGCTTTCACACAGCCCTATTGCACTGCAGCTACCAGCATGGGGCCCAAAGAGCAGGCAGCAACCTGCTGGGGGTGAGCGGGGTCAGGCTGATGGAGATCTTGATCTTTGTGCCTTCTTGAGCCCTCCCCTCTTTTTGTGGCAAAAGCTGAGTTTTGTTTTGGCTTAAATGATGTTTCCAGCGCTCAGGCGATGTTATCATCCTCTCCATGCCCATAACGTGAGCAATTCCCCGTCTGTGGGAGCAGACCACAGCAGGGGGCTTGGTGGTGCTGCTGCCATTGGGTGCATATGGGGCTGAGGCTGCCCGCAGGGTTTGTCCTTCACCAGAGGTTCTTCCTTGGCTCCTGAAGCCAGAGGAAAGCTCACGTTAAACACCACAAATTGCAGGTGATCTAGGGAGCGGTAAAGAAATCGCATTTTTTAACCATTGGAGAGGCAGGGCCAGTAGGGAAAGTCAGAGCGTGTTTCCAAATTCATCTTCCTAAGAAAGTGCAAGGGAGAGAGATCAGAGGGGGTGTAATTAAAATACAGATCAAAAAGTCGCATTTTTCAATTTGCCATGTGAAAAAAAAAAAAAAAATAACAATCAGCTTGTCATATCCTCATTAAATACCAGATGGTTGAGCATGAGTAATAGATCTCTGGCTGACAGAAATCTGCAAACTCTTTTCTTTGGAGAGTTTTTAACTTAAGCAATCCGACCATATCGAATAGTCAATAATGCTCTCAAGGTGGATGTATTTGTTTAGCATTTGCGTGCGTGGATTTTTTTGTGCAGGAGTGTACGTGCGTGTGGGGTGGAAACAGCAGCAGAGCCTCAGAGAAAGTCAAATTAATGCTTAACAGGTAATTCCATCTGCCGAGTGCTTAGACTTTCTCTCACACTCACACACACACAAGCGTTTCCTGAGGTTTTAATGCTTTCCACCTTCTCCAGGATAATTAAGCGATGACCACACCTATGCTGAGAGGGAAAGGCTGCAGCTGGTTTGTGCCAGGCAGTGACACAGCCATAAATCAGGCTGTCGGCCCAGCCCCACAGATCAATAGCTTCCTTGCATCACTGCCGTCCCCCTCCGGCAGGACAAGCCATTGAAAGGCCTCCAGCAAAAGTTGTCACGAGCATTGCACCGTTTCTTTGCTTTCTTGTTACTAGTGCTACCCAATGGACTTCAGCCACTTGGGCTGACACTGCCATGGCCAGTGAATGGGAGCCCTGCAAGGCCAATGCAATAGAGGAAACATTTAAGCCTGGCAGCAACACTTGGGATTTCAAAGAAATCCGGCCGTGTGCGGAGGCAGCTGCCATCTTCCTGCTGCCTGCTCCAGCCTGTCACAGAGGCAAACGTGCACTGATCTCTCTTGGAGACCTTGCGCTTTCTTTCTTTCTTTCTATTTTTTTTTTTTTTTTAATTTTTAATTTCCTTCTCTCTTCTTTCTTGCTGCTGTTTTCCCTTAATCTAAAAGAAGTCATTTTGAATGAAAGTAGATGATCCGGTCCTTGTGTATGGAAAAACTTCAATTACTGGCACAGAGCAACAGTCTTTGTGGTAAGAGTGTGGTAGCTTTATTCTCCTACAAGTTTGGGCTGGACTGCTACTTAGAGTAATAGATATTAACACCAGGAAAGAGCTTGTGAGTTTTTTTGGAGTACTGTTTTTGCCAATGCGGGATTTTTCCCTACGGGATATCGTAACCGAGCTTTAATTAAAAAAATTAGAAGGCATTAAAGCAGCACAAAGTAATAGCCTCCTTCGGTGTACCTCACATTACTAACCAACCTGTTAGACTCAGACTTTCCTCATTCAAACTTCTCTGTTCTTGGTTGATGCAGATCTCACAACACTGTGTTGTTCAGGGATACCTGGAAGTGATTTAGCTGCATTAGCACAATAAATTAGCATGGGTAGAACACCATGCTAATAAGTCTGGATTGCTTCTCGTCCTCGAGCTAGTTCTTTTTGAGCTAACTCAGTGCTATAATGTGCAGTGCAGAGGTACCCACGTGCTATCCTGGTCTTTGGGAATGACGTTGGTATCATGGGGAACCCAGAATATCCATGGGCAGTGAGAACAATAGAAAAGTAGAAAATCTTTGCTTTGCTCAAAATCATGATATGTTCTTTCCCTGCAATAAGGCTCCAGGGATGAAGTCTTGACATCACTGAAATCAGTAAAGTTCTGCCACTGCGGCAGGTCTAAAACTTGATCCCCTGCTTATTTTTCCAGTCAGAGTAAACGTGTTTTCTTCTGGTGATAATAGGCTGGTGTCTCAAAACTGTTGATTTCTTCCTACATTCAATAAGGTTTGCCAGTTTCACAACATTTTCCTTATGCGCTTTTCATGTTTTTTAGTTAATAGTAGCATATATTACTGCTTGCATCACCTTTTTTGGGAATTGCCATCTTATCACACCAGTCTCACTTTTCAGCTGTTACATTTTCAACAGTTCATCTCCCGTCTCCTCTTTTTCTCGTGGCTTGACAAGGCTGTCAGAGGCACATGCAATCACTTGCTTTTTTGATCCTGGTCTTTAATGATTAGCTTAAGGAGTCTCATATGCTCCTGTCATGCCTATTGCTACCTCTGTCAACTTTCTGTTCAATGCATCAGACTTCGATCACGCCTAGAGACAAGGTGTGCAGCACTTGCTCTTGGAGGAAAGAGGAAGACGAATCCTCTGCTCATGTAGATAGTAACGGAGCCATGGTTAACTGATCCACCTGGTGTTTTCATACAGATCTTGAGCCTATGCTTCCCTAATTTGGCAGGATTTTCTAAGATAAGGTATCTGAATCCTCAATTGTGGAAGACAGTAGTGATTTCTGGTGGCTTACAGACTCTCGATTTTGAGATCTGTGCACTTTCTTTCTAGTGGACCATGATGTAGCCCGTCTACGGACTATATGGGCAGCTGCCAAGGAGCCACTTCCAGCAGGTTGGCCATGATGCTTTCATTGGGACAACACGTCCCACCAATACTCTAATGCATACCTTAGGTGGCACAAGCCAAGATGACGTTCCATAGGCATTTAACCCATCTGTCAGCTCTTTCATATCTCAGGACCTCGGGACCAAGGTCAGAGGCTTGGGCAGAGTTGGTATTTGCAGTGCCTGTCACTAGAACAAAGGAAATCTTTAAGCTGGTTTTACCACCTTATCAAACCTCTGTGGGTGAGGCAGGAGAGAACAAACTAGTTTTCAGGACCACAGAGGTATCCAAATGTGAGGGTAAGCAGATATACATACAGATGTCTGACTCGTCTGATATACCTGATTAGTGAGAAAGGACGCTTTTGAGGTTAAGGCCCTGGACAGGATTCAGGAAATCTGGATTCAGTTCCCAGCCCCACCATAGATTGCCTGTGGCATCTTCAGTAGGTCTGTTTGCTTACTTCTACTTCAGTTCCCTGTGTGTAAAAAGGGACCACAAAGTTTTCTTGCTCCTAGCTTTACTCTGCCTTCCAGACAGACATAGCATGTGCACCATGCCCCATAGCCCATGTGGGCCCTCATCTTGCTGGGGATCTCCTGATACCATCAGCATGTGAATTACAGTGCTCAAGGGAAGAAAATGATGTATACTTACTACACATATGCACAGCAATGAACGGTTCCAGAAATATCAGTGAGCTATCAGAAGCTGACCACTTTGGGAACAGTAATTGTCTTACTGGCATCTGTCTCTGGCAATCTCAAACTGTTCATTGAAATTTGGATCAAACCAGGGATGAGTATTTTATTTCATGTTTCACTGGAAAGCCAAGTATTTAAGCACCTAAATTTTCCTTCTCTTGTGCCAATAATGCATTTCCATGTCCTCACTGTGAGAGTAATAGAATTGACATAAAAGTAGAGTAAGACAAAACTCCCTGGACAAAAGGAAAGCAGTGGGCAGAAATGCTATTTTTCCATTGGTCATATTAATCATATTTATTACATGAATCACGGCCTTATCAGTCATGTGAGTCACAAAATATACCATGCTAGATGGGCCTAAGGAGATGGTACTAAACAGCAGAGAAGGTTGGTGTGATAATTTGCCCATAATCCTGCTAGATCCAAAATCTCCTTTTCACAGAATCATAGAATCATAGAACGGCCTGGGTTGAAAAGGACCACAATGATCATCTAGTTTCAACCCCCCTGCCATGGTCAGGGTCACCAACCACCAGACCAGGCTGCCCAGAGCCACATCCAGCCTGGCCTTGAATGCCTCCAGGGATGGGGCATCCACAGCCTCCTTGGGCAACCTGTTCCAGTGTGTCACTATCTTCTGAGTGCATGTTGAATTCCAAATACAGTCAGCCCCTGTCACTGGGGTCTCTATATTCTATGGTAAAAAAAAGTAAACGGTATTTTATTTGCAATAACAGTAACATTAATGAATGAGAATCTCCAGAGATCCCCCATTGTGTTCTTTCTTGCTTCATTCAATGGTCTTTCTATCATTTCAATCCCTTCTAGAATATTAGTCAGAGATCCTGCTTTGGGGTTCCAGTTTGCAGTGTCTCATTTTAAGGCTGTTGAAAGGTACTCTCTCGAGAGCCTCTTTTCTTGGCAAAGTCTTGTAGCAGCAGGCTTTGTAGGCAGGCTTCATTATGTAACCTTTTCCTCTTGATAGGGCATCTGTAGTACCGGAGGGAGGAGGATGCCTGATACAGACAGGTTTCATCCTCCCACCCTATTTTCACGTCCATGCATTTTCTTCTCTAATACTTCCCCTTGTTACTGAAAGTAGGTGGAAGAACAGCCAGTCTTTCCTATACTTGGCAAAACATTTCTCCGTTACTTACTGTGCAGCAATGAGCATAAGCTCCCTTATTACTGCAGTGCTCCAGAAGGAGGAGCAATGTTCCAGGTAGATTTCCTGATGGGCACTGATCCATCAGACAGTCATTGAAAGCACCAATAGGTAACAGCCAGCTCTGAAAACAGGGGCTGCTTTGGGCTGGTCCAAGTATAAGGCATTTATGCCCAACACTGGGATGTCACTGAGGCTTCCTTGCTCAAACCTGCTCCAGAGAGAACACTGAGGTTCTGAGAACCAGTGATAAGAACACCTGCAAGGGATGCTCCAGGTGCAGCTGATACCAAGGTGATCACTTCTGAACATGCTTAGCACAGTGGGCAATGCCTTAAGGTCTTCTAGGAACCAGTCCTTTCAATACTTGCAGCTGTCTGAGCTCATTTCCAGGGCAGCAGAGATTTAAGCTTGGTTCTCTTGCATCATGGGGGAATATCTTTATCCTTTGACCCTACAGAAAGACTAGTGGGAGAGTTAGGTTTGGCTTATAATTTAATTTAGGTATTTAATTATCTATGCCAAAGGAGAACAGATTCAGCAGAAGGTATTAAGAAAGTCCTGCTCCCAGATATTTGACAGGGCGGTGGTGAGGCCCCTTTCCTCAATGGGAGACCAAGGTTCAGATCTCTGCTTTCTAATCAGGTGTGTGGGCGAGGAGAGAGGAAGAAGACTTGAAAGTAAATTTCTGTTGTGGTTTAACCCAGCAGGTGGCTGAGCTCCACACAATCATTTGCTTACTCCCCCCATTCCCAGTGTGATGGGGGAAAGAATTGGAAAAAAAAGTAGAACTTGTGGGTTGAGATAAAACTATTTACTAAGATACAGAAAAGGATAATAATTATGACTATATACATACATGAATGTATGTAGCAAGTAATGCATAAGCAGCTGCTCACCACTCCCTGATTGATACCCAGCTAGCCCCCCAAACAGTGGAAGATAGATGAATTCCCACTCCTCTCAAGAATCTTCTTCTGCATGATATTATATGGTATAGAATATTTCTTTGGCCAGGTTAAGTGAGCTGTCCTGATTCTGTTCTATCCCATCTCCTTGAACCACCCCAGCCCTTTGCTGTCAGCTGAGAAAACTGCAAAGACCTTGGCTCTGTACAACACTCTAGCAAAATCTATAAACATCGGTGTGCTATCAATGTTGTTTTTCTCCTGAAACCAAAACAGCATCAAACCAGACACTCTGAAGGAAAACAATTCTGTCTCAGATGAAACTAAGACAATGTCCAGCCCCTCATGTGGGAAAAAAAAGAAAAAGAGGGAAGATGATTATTAGTTGTTTAAGTATTTTTCTTATTTCCAGGAAAAGACTGACAGCTAGGAGTCCCAGAGGACATAGCGGCCTCCTTCTTTTCCAGTGGTAGCTATTTAACTGTCACTGCTTAATTGCCTCACCGTTAAATATGTCACACCATAGGCCTCTTGTAGGTATATCTTACTGCTCTGCTTGAGTAGCTCTTCTCCTCTCCATTTTCTCTAATCCCATCTTGAAGTATCAGATTTCCCCAGGAAGCATTCTCTACGCCTGACCTGCCAACATGGGACATTTGTGTCTAACCCAGGGCTGAGGGTTCCACCATGCACCAGGGCATGTGCGAGCTAAATGTTGAAGCAAAGTGTTTTTCCTCTTTTGTTGTGAGAGTTCCTCTTACAGCAACCATGAGCATGTTGAATACAGAGGAAATCAGTATGTCCGGGCTAAACATGCACACAATTAATCAAGACATGTGATCCTATGACACAGAGCTCTTTGTCTCAAGTTTTCTGTAAGGAATTTGCTTTGGCTAAACTTGCACTCTGAAGGTCTTTGGGCTATTCAACTGAGCGTACTTTATACTTTCTGCCATGTGCATGGAACATGAAGGGAGCTGTCGGAAAGCAATGCCAGTGCTCCTACTGGTACATGACTCTGGTTTTACAGATCAAAACATTATTCAATTAGCCATAGTTATAACTGGTTGGGGAATAATAAATATATTTCTTCAAGTTTATTCCTCAAATTGGTTGAACAAGTTGGTTTTGTATGGGATGTTTCTCAAATTTATTGCTTTGCCATGGAAATTTTTATTCTCTTCTTTTACACTGAAGTTATGTATACTTCGGTGCTAAATACCCCAGCTTCCACACATTTGAGCATCCACTCTTGTTCCTTTGAGGGAAAGTAGAAGAGAGGAGCAGTGAAAATGACAGGGTTGGCTTGTTCTTAGGTCTGGAACTCTCTAACATCTGACCCTACTCAACAAATAGAACTATTCACATTTTACAAGACTTTTTTTCACTGTTTCCATAACTCTTCCTCTACGCTGGACATTTCAGCCAGAAGAATGGTTTGTCACCTTCTTGTTGCCGTGGTACCATTTCTGTAGTGTCCAGCTGCAGCTGTACATCATATAATGCCCTGGGCTGAAAAGGACCACAATGATCAGCTAGTTTCAAAGCCCCATACACTAGCCAATCTTTCAAATGATGTATTTCTGCACTCTGTCCTGGATCCAGCAGCATCATTTATTGGGTTCCTTTTCTGCAGGTCTTCAGGTTAACCTTTCTAGCTTTAACTAAAAGAAATGATGTCAACAAGAATCACATGGTAGGTTTTCCCGGTGCTGATTGTAACCTTTATTGTTGGTTAATTGATAAAAGTGCTAAAAGTCTGTTTCAGAATTTCTATTTCATAAAAATGTCTCCTTTGTTGAAGTATCAATTAACAGTCTTGATTCAAATTTTATTTCTCTTGCATGCAGCCATTTATTCTGTAATAATTGTCTAGATTCTGACATTAAATACTCTAATTTCTCCTACTATGTTTAAAACCACTTCCAAAGGCTTCTAAGTTTTATTTCCTTCCCATTTTCTACAGAAATAGCCAGAGTCAGTTCATGCTTAGGAAAGTTAATAAAGTTATGGAGTAGACTGTGAAATTCACCCCAAACCAAAACACAATGCGTTCTTTTCCAAGACCTCCTGCAGGCTCCATTTCTTTAATTAATATATGCCAAGGCTCCTCTCTGTGAAGTAAACATATAAAACTGCATATTTGAGTGCAATTATAAGCAAGCATATTTTGACATTTCTTCACTGCATATCTTTTAAGCTTTATTAAGGGAATTCGGCTTGAATGGATTTCTAGTTAAGATATATATAGGAGAAAAAAAAAAGAGCTTAATCCCTATGTGAAATTATGGACAAAATAAAAGAAGTCATAATAAGTATGAGTAAACAAAACCTAATTTTGGCACTACCATCCCTTTTCTTTTGGGACCAAGGCTATGAGTGGGATGGCTGTGATGGATGGCCCTGCACGGTCTTTTCTCAAAGTTGCTCTGGATATCAGGGACGGGGAATAGGAAACTTTTCTGGGGAAGCTGCAGGATGGAGGCAGCAAAGGGTTAAAGCAGAGGTGGGTTTTTCATCCCACAGTGGATAGCTTCGAGATGCAAATGTTGCCTGCGGCAGTAGGAGCTGCTGCAGCCACTGCTGCAGAAGCTGGCATGTAGGTACAGTAACGTGGGAAACCCCTGTGATATGGGAAACGACCTGGCAAAGGCACCGTGCTATCTGCTCCAGCCAGGAGCTAGCAGTGTGCCCAGGGCTTGGCTGTCATTCTGAGCCAGCCCAGCAGTTTTGGGAAGCTGCTGGAGGCTGGGAGATCTCTGCAAACTCTCCACACGGTTCTGCTTTGGGTAAAACCTTGAACTTTACTTAAACTGGGGTTCTGTCCTGGAAGAACAGACCAGCACACGCTGCACCACATGCACTAATATAGACAAGCCTGTTCAAACCTGCTCCCTTGACAGCAGGATACTAGATGAAAGCAGGATTGGTTCACTTATCATCCAGAAATAGAGAGCTCCAGAAGATTTTTCTTACACAGCGGACAAGTTTCCAACTTTTTTTTTTTTAATGGTAATCATCCTGCCATGGGAACGAAAGACAGCAGGATAAAACTTGAACTTGCCATTCTTAGCTGGTCAAAACAGAAGTTCTGCCTGCATAATTCTAACTTTCCCTTCAAATACATGTGTTGAAACTTTGCCATGGATATTCTTCTGCCTTCTAAGAAAAACCATTAAGTGATCCATATATAAGAGGATCTCTGACATCAATTGGTAATGGATACTGCACACTAAAAAGACCCTGTCTGAACAGCTCCTGCCCTGCACAAACCTCAGCCTGCTTGGCCTGACCTTCTGTGGCTTTTCTTGCCTGCAGAATAACTTATGAAATTTTTAGCATTCCTACAATTGTAACATCTGGGCCTCATTGTTCTACACCTAGGGAAAAAGGGGGGCAATGACAAACACACTTTGTATTCGCATACTCTTTCACCTGTTTTTCTACATGTTTTGAATCAAAATGCTCAAGAGTAAATTTCTGCTTGTTTGTGGCTTCCCTGCTGATGAGAAGCCTAGAAGCACAGGGAGCAGAGCCCAGCACGGGGATTTTGTGCATACCGTGCTGGGACACTGCTGTTTGCTGGACATATATGTATAATAGTTGTTCATTCAAAATATGCTGAATGATTTTTGGCCCTCTATTAAAAGTGCCAAACTAGCACTGGTATCCGAGCTGTGTTTTCATTAGTCCTTTTCACAGATGCATGAGAGTTTCCCTCTTGCACTAAACTGTGAGTAAAGCACGCCAAGAGGCCTTGGGTTCTTTTTGAAGAAAGCCATCTTCCTGTGCTAGTCACAAAGAAAAGCTCCACAGTTAAGAAATAATCTTAAAATCAGGTCCATCGTATTTTACCCTTTTGCAATCATTTGCATTTACATCAGCTTCTGACTTTACTGTGTTAAACAATGTGTAGCAAATGTTGTAGATAACTTACAAAGCTTCAAAGTTTGGGGGCATAATATCAATTTGAATGGACAAAAGCATCAGAGGAGCAATGTATAGAGGCTGGGAAGGGTGAAACTAAAAGTTGCAGTCATAGACCCATTAGCTTAAGCAGTACAGTGTTGCTTTGTTGTTATAATTTGATGAAGTGCTTGGAAACAGGCAAAATATCAGTTTGTATTTGGGAAGGGATAATTCAGCCTCATGTGGATGCCTTTTATTTTTAGTTAAATGTGTCTCCCTCAGACCCTTGTGAAAATAATTTGTGTGGAGCAGAGGGACATTGCCTGCATGCAGAATCAACTATTTGCCAAATGTTTTCTTTGTTTAAAATATGCACTTGCTAGACTGAAGCCCAAACTGCAAAGTTCAAACCAACACTCAAATTCTAAACAGCGCAGACTTTAAAGTCACTGAAGTCCAACTGGGAATTACGGCTCTACAAGCAGTCACGGAGTTAAATTTCCACACCAGCCTTTGCTTACAAAATATCAGAAGAGGTGCAAGTGCTACCACCTGTTTCCTTCTGCACCACTCCCAGTTTTTCCAACAGTTCGACTGTTGGTGCTCTCCGCCAGGATGGGGATGACCCACGTGTAGTTTCCCAAGCAATAGAAAAGCATTTGATCTCCAAAATGTCAGGGTATCCTCACAAAGAACTCCTTCAGTCTGTCCTGTGAAAGCTGCCTGGATTATTTTGTAGAATAATCGTCAGATGCTAGAGGAAAAAATATAATAATAATAAAAATAATAAAAATTGGCACGCTTATGTACTTGCTGAGTGTTTTGTCCCTGTCTCTGCAGGGCCAGTACTGATCAAGCAGATGGGACGATGGAACAGAAAGGGGACGTCTTCATCAGAACCGGGGGAGCAGCTCCATCATGTCCTGGGCTAAGCCTAGAAAGGAGGGGAGATGTAATGCCCTGATATTCTCTACCCATTCAGCTTTGTAGGCACTTTGAGGTCACTTATCAGACGATCCCATTGACTCGAGTCCATAATCAAGGAAACATTCTGGGGAAACTTTGGATTGCCAGAGACATGTTTTTAATTTATTTGGTTTAATAAGCTATGAAGATCTTTGCAAGGAAGCAGCTATTTGCTGCAGTTGAAGGTTTCTTTCAATCTAAATTTTGCTGTGAATGAAGCACAATTCAGGACAAGTTATAGCAGTGCCAGTATCTGAAACTAGGAGCTTTGTCATTTCTTGTAGAGCAGGGCCTGAGTGTCCAGATTGGCACAAAGATTATTTTCTTACTAATTTTAAGGTGATATTATGAGATTTGGGCAACCAAATGCACCCAGATCTTTGGCCCAAAGCAACTGGACTGTCTCATGACCCAGAATCAGAGCTTTCAGCAGAGAAATGTCCTCTAAAAGACCCATGCTTCCACTGTCATCTTTGGTAATCTTTCCCTAAAAGAAAAATCTGCATTACTGTGTCTTGATTTAAATATGTAAGTGGAGTTTGACTTCTTCCATCATTCTGTAATCGATGCATAATATACCCATATCTCGGGCACGATGTGTAACTCCAGGACTCAGGGGGACCAGAGTCAAGGTTCTCTCCTGCCACCAGACTGGAAAGTAATGAGAGAAAAAAGCTGAGCTGAAGGGACACTGCTGTGCTCCAGGATGAAGTGACCTCAATGGAAGGGCCTGGCATGCCCAAATGGAAGTGGCAGCCGCCAAGTGACCCCGGTGGACATCCTCAGGGAAGGAGCTCCACAGATGGAGCCCCACTGAGAAGGTTCAAACAGCAAACCGGAGCACAGCAAAACTGTACGGTTTAAAAAAATGAAAGAAAAAAAGATGGTTTTCATGTTCCATAAGGCTATGATTATGTGATATACATATTTTTATTCAAGATCAAAGCGCTGTTTTTAATAGTTAAATATTCACAGATGTAAATGAACTTCGATTTGCATAAAGCGATAATTATGTTATTCATTAGGACTTGGTAAATGTTGTGCTCAAATTCCATGATCATTTTGCTTTAGGGTTACGGAGAAACAAGTTTATGAGTTTGAGGGGGGGAAACCTATTGTGAAAGTAAATGGCAGAGCTGATTTTCACCGAGCAGCCAGGTTGATTTCCCTACCTCCTACGTTCCCAGCGCGGCATGTCCAGTCTAGCCCATCATATCAGCTCATGTCTGTGGGGAGGCCCAGGGCTGCTGTCCCTGCAAGGTCATCTGTCACTGCCAGACGGGGAGGGGGAGCTGTCACTCTCCCCGTGTAATTGTGCCTTCCCAGCTGCACTGCACGCCCGCCCGGGCCCCTGCTCCCGGTGCTGTGGGAGAGACCCATCTTCCCTCCCCACACACACACACACACCTTCCCCTGGGTCACCGGGAACAATGGAGCAGGGAGGACAGGGCAAGCTCGCTCCGAGCTGCAGACACTTGATAAATGGGTGGGCAGGCGGCGAGTGACAATATGCAGACAAGTGATATCATTTGCAAATGGATTCAGCAAGGGAAGCAAGAATACAGAGCGGGGGGAAGAAGAAGTCAGGGGCATGGAAAACGTTTCACATTAACCCTTTCGGGAGGGTAGGAAATATGATAGCTTGTCTCTCTGGGAAAAAGTGTTGGGAATACTGCTTTTTGGTTCTTCACCCACAGTCTCTGGGTGAGCAAAACATCCCACAAGGAAGTCACATGGCAATAATTGCCTTCTTAAAAACCACATTTTTAATATCTGTACAGAGGGCCTTCTCTCCAGATGCATAGATATGGGCATCTTTGGATTGACCTGAGATTTACCTTACTTAACTCCTTGTTTGGAGAGATTCTCATCTCCTTCTTCAGACAGTGAGATGGGTTCTTCAGAGCAAGACCAGGTGCCTGGGCTGTGGTGACTGTGCTCTTCACACACCCCATTGGTGGTGTCATGGCCCCGTGGTGATGATAATGCAGTCCCATTGCCTTGGTGAGCCGTGAGCCAGCGTCCTTAGAGGACACCACATCCCCCTGTCAGCCCAGCAGACATGCTGTGGTGTTGGGCAGATCTGCAACAGGCATGAAGGCTCTGTGGGAGGAGGTCAACGAGCCAGCTGGCAAACAGCAGACGGAGGTGTTGCACGCATTTTACACATTTGTGTATGTAAATACTTTGTAACGGCCATGAGAAAAAGTCACCTTCTCTCCCTCATACCCTTTCAATGTGGTATGTGAAACACTGTGGTAGCAGTCGTCCTGTAGGTTGAATTCCAAAAGGAACTAGGCAACTTACTAAACTTAGAATCATTCTTTCTTTTCATTACAAATCTATTTCTCTCTTTCTTCCTGCGTATATTCGCTCTGGTCCCATTCACACAACACTCTGGACAAGTGTTCATCCAGTGGCTTCACACTATTTTCTTTCCTATCTCAGCCCCAGGTGTGCCAGTGGAGCACTGCTAAGCAGTGCCAGCAGCACTGCTAAGCTTAGGTTATCACAGTGGATGCCAAGAGGGCATCCATCTGCTTGGAGATCATGGGACTTTGGGGCTGTGGGGTCATTATCTGCAACTTGGGTCATCACCTCTGCAAATATCTGGGACCATCAAGCAGCACAAATTTTGTATTTACTGAAGGAGCATGGGCTGTTTTATCTACTGTCACTGGCTGTGTACACAGGCTGTGCAATGCTATGACCAAGTTTTGTGGCTTTGTTTTGTCTTTGTATTGAAGAGCTGGTACCAGCTGGACAGACCTGCAGAATGTTGCTTAGCTGTCACAAATTTTTCTCCACTAAAAACGAAACCATCATGATGTGGCTTTGAGGGTATACCAGGGATAGACTCCACAACTCGCCTAAGCTCCAGCAGTCCTTCATGTGATACAGCCTCTCCTCCGTGCTTATTGCCTTTCTTCAACATAGTCTGAACTTTGAAGTATTGCTTCCGGCCCCTTTGCCTTCAAAGAAATGTCATCTATCTCTCTCCCTCTTGACTTGGTGGTTATTAGCTATATTTACCATATTACAGTTATTCTATTTAAAAGCACTAAAAATACAGATCAAATAGCCAGATCATCCATTAACAGCCTCATTATCCTATTGAATGAAGACACTTTCTGACTTTTACTGTAGACGTGGTCAGGATATATTAGAACTTGGCTGTCATTAATAACTTCACACACACACGCACAAATCTAAATGGTCAATTAATGGCCACATCTGCTTTAATGTTACTTATTAACTTGTATTACCTATAACATCTACTAATGCCTTTGAAACTTATTTCACTTAATTCCTGCCTTTTCTTCTGTTCTTTGGCCCCATTAATACTGTATTTCTTTCAGAGCCTTTCTCATTGTAAGGAAGATGGACAAGATGACCTGATTGCCTTTCCCATCTGTAATTTCTATATGTACACTTCCTTCATTATGAAACTCCTGCACAATAGAAGACAGATGATCAGGATCAGCATCTGAAAAAAAGTTTTTTTCACTTACCATCTTGCTGTGCTGTTCGCCTTGATCTAGCTGCCTAGCTGTGCATCTGTTGCCTTCAGGACACCAAGAGCCCAAAGGTGGGAGAAGATCAGTAAGGATCATACAGGCTCCATCAGTAGAAACAAAATCACACTTCTCCTTTCTCACCTGTTGCTGGCCTTTTCTTTCTTTCTTTCTTTCTTTTTTTAGGAGACCTTTACATTGGCCAGAGAAACTAAAGCTATGTGTTTTACCCTTCTTAGTTCTTCACTGGCTTTCTGGCACTCAACAGAATGTCTTTCACTTAAGCCTTTGTGTGCCAAATCAATCCATAGTTGTTGGAAGTCCTTTCCTCTTATGCACATTGATTCAAGAATTTAAAGTTGCTTCTACACTTCAGTGACTAACAGCAGTTCAGAAAATTAAAGGAATGTTGGTCCCCTGGTCAAGGCACAAAAAGTTAACGTAGATTTCTCTGTGCCTCAGTTTCCTCATCTGGCAATCTAGGCTGCGAATTTTGTGGAATTTAATTCCTTATTCTTTGCAAGATATATGAAAACCTCATGTGGGGGGTGATCCTGAGCTGATTCTGAACCACTGTGGAAATCCTTGTTATGACAGTTTTGCTTGATCTTGAACGTGACTGGCCTTCCATTTCACCTGAGGTGACTGAAAGGGAGCTGAGTAGCAGCTCAACAAACAAAAAACTACATGGTAAGAAATCTGTAGTTGGAACAAAACTGAGAATGTGGTATTTGGAAGTAGAATAAATACAAGTAAATTCTTCCGCTGGCTGTTGCATTCTGCCGTGGTCCTTTGGAAAAGCTCCTGAGCCAAGAAGAGCAGTGGTCATCTTATCTGGGTATCCCTGGGAACCTGAACTACATGTCACCAAGGTCCTGTGCACCTCTGCCAATGAGATAATCTTAGGGATTTGTTCAGGGCTCGGATTTTGAGCACTGCCAAGTCCTTACAAAGGGATGACTTCCAGTTCCTCTAAAATCATTCTGAACATAAGGCAAATGCTAAGGTAAATGCAAAAAAGACTGCTTTTCATGCAACCCAAATTTAACAGCATAGTTACTCAATTTCAAGACAGGTGGATAGAAATAGAAAAGCATAATTATAACTATCTATATGTTAGATCACCCAAGAGGTGTCTTTCTCTGTTTCATCCAGCTAACAAGCTGTCAGATGCTTATGCAATCTCTTGGCACAGCCCTTTCTTACAGAGAAGTGTAGTCTCAGGCTGAGCTTTCAGATTTAGGAACAGGTTTATCTTTACAACCCCCAACCTTCCCTGCAGATCCATTCTGAATCTGATATCTATGCAGGATAAATACTCCTTACCACCTGGCAGAACAGGAGATCAGCCCTCAGCATATGACTTCTTTATACACCAAGCCCGATATTTCATGTAACCACCTATACTTTATTCAACCTTACTGCTACAAAGAGAGAAACGAGAATAGTGTGCATAGTGCTTTCCAATTTCTCATCAAGATTAGACATGATGATAAGTAACCACTTTGGAGTGATAGTAGGTGTTAGCTGGGGTGAATGAACCTTAGGCTGGGCTCTGAGGCATTCTGGGCAAGGAATTTCAGTGCTCTGGAGAATACTGAATAATGATAAAGAGTTATACATTCCTGAACTCATCCTTTTATTTTGTATCTATTTAATTTTAATCTTAATTTATTATAAACAGGGGAAAAAAGCATATTCAAACCTCCACAAAGGGAGAAGGCTCTGGTTTTAATATTAAAATATGTCATTTGCAATAACCTTTATGGCTTTGTCATATACTCTCAATAAATGGCTTCTAAGATTGATTAAAGACCTTAGCTTTGCTTCACATGTTAATCAATCTCACTAGCCAATTAGGGCTTTGGTGCTGGAGAGCAACAGAGATCATCTCTTAGCTATATATGGCAGCATTCATTGTGCAAGCCAAACCTTTATGACCTAATACTGGTAGAGGAACTCATGACAGTTTATGGGAAAAGAACATCAAAGGAATGCAGGATTATTCATGTTGATGCTTAATGAAAAGATATTTGGAAGTTGTGTTTCTGAAGGGTAAAAGCTAAATGCAGAATTGGCTTTCTGGTGCTGGAACTGAATTGGTGCTTAAGGTTTGCAGATCTTACCTCTAAGCTACTCCATGCTCTTCTTTCCTTTTATGACTTGGAGTATGCCAATTAAATTTAGTTCGATTTCCCTCATGTAAAATGGGAATAAAAGTACCTGGTTTTCCATCTGGATGAGCTGAGAAGAATTAGCTCTTTCTGGAATTAAATGAAAGATGAGACATCAATCACAACAATACCACAGTTTCCCACTTGAACAATTAACTGAAAATGAATTTGGACAAATAAGAACAGAACTACACGAAGCCTGCATGTCACTGCCTCCTAGTCCTGCCTATAGACAGCATGGAAGGCTCTGCAAAACGAGCAGAGGGACCGTGCTCTGTGTTCTGCATGTTTGCAGCTGACCTGCCTGGTGGCTTTCTGAGCAGAGGAGCCACCAGCTAGATGTGGAGAATCCATTGTGCCAGCTCAGTGCTGAAGCACATGATGTGCCTGAGTTATACATAAATGAACAGGCAGCTTCAGACACCAGGACTACAAGCCCTTGCATTTTTCAGAAGATTTTGACACACTCTAAGCAGAAAGGAAAATCCCACCCTGTGCCATGACCAAGCACCCCAACAGGAGCTGCCGTTCTGTTAAGCGTATGCCCTGGTTCTTTCACAGTGGGTTGACATGACCTGACTGTTATCTCTACCTATTATTGTAATTTGAACAACTAACAGTACTAATAAATAGAGTGGTAAAGTAATAACAAAAATCAAAAATCACTCTAAATGACATTAAAAGTCTTCTTCATTTTCTATAGCTAGTATTTATTCCAAAACACTTTGGTATCAAAGGTATTGCAAAATGCTCTATTTCTGAGCATATACATTTGAAAGTGTTGAAAGATCAAATTCCTGGAATTCATCTACTCCTGAGCTGGATGCTAACAACATGTTCGAACTAGACTGAGGGCATTATCTGAGTTCCATGTATAGCCTGAATTCCAGACGAGTCTGAAGCCAATTTTATTTACGTTTGGTCTCAGTATAATATCTTTCCGTCATTCAATTGTCTAGGTCTAAACACTGCAGGAAAGTTACTCTGAAATGAATGTCTGGGTGTCAGGGGCTAGCGAGCTAATAGCATAATTACTTTTGTAGTCTTTATTAGTTGAAATGTTTATTAGAAAGGTTACTTTTTATCCAATGAAAGATGACAAGCTGGGTTTGATTGAGCACTGTTTGTTGTTTTAATATTGTTAGCTGTGTGAATGGGTTAACACACTTCTCATCTTCCAGAAGCTGAAGGCTATGAGAAATCCCAGGGGTAGCCACTCCTCAGCCCGCATTTGATGCCTTTGCCAAGGAAAGATCCCATAAGATTTCCCCCCCTCCGTCACTTAAAGGTTGTGATGATTTTTAATGTCACTGCCTAGATGGCCTGGAGATTTTTATCTATTGCACTTACAGGTCACCTTAATATTATCTCACTCAGAGGGGGGAAAAAGTTTCTAGCAGGATAATATTAAGTTATACAGCATGACACAAGGTCAGACTGTGAGAGACAAGAATATATGAATAAAGCCAGTGGCCATGAGAGTCACCAGTGTGGAAAAAAAAAAAAAAGAAAGAAAGAAGAAAAAGAGGAAGAAAGAGCAAGAAAGGAGAAGTGCTAGTGGAGGAGAAAAGAAGCAAAGAGGGAGAAAAGAAGAACGAAAGATTAAAATGAGAAAAGAAAGGATCAGGGTCAGAGTGGGTGATGTACAGTAATCCTTCTTATCCCAATCAGCTGCACACTGCATGCTCACAGTGGCCATGCTCATACTGAATTAGCTCCAGACTGTTTCTTTTCTCTGAGACTCCATCTTTTTGAAAATACATCATCAGTACAACTCCATCCTGAAGGCATATTACGCTAATGCATCATTATTGCGATGGCTGACTGATGATGCGCTGGTGCCATACATCACCAGAGCTGCGCCTTTCCCTCGTGAAATGTTGGCATGATACATAATCAGGGAGAAGCACACAGCTCCCAGTTCTAACCACTACAGAGATGTGAATGACCCAAAATTAAAGCTAAAGCCTTGATAAAGGGCAGTCAGGAAAAGCAAGCATCCCTAAGAGTCCAGCAGCATTCTGAACCTCGTGGGAAAACCTGCGATAACTTCGAGCTGCATTAGTGGAAGTGCTTGGAAGACTGCCAAAATCCAGCTGTTAGGCTTGGACAGGAGTCATGAATGCCTTAGCAGCATGGTAGTGATGAGAGACAGCTACCATGAGCTGAAGAGGGTATACAGCAGCACACCACTCCCACTCTGTCTGTGAAGGTAGAATCACAGCCTGGCCAATGTGCTGACCTGTAAAGGGGTGAGAGGGGCAGTGGGGGCAGAGGGAACACTGCTGGGAAGGGTGTGTTGTCTCTTATCTTGTGTAGGACTGCCTGAGAGTGGCAGAACCCTCGAGCTGAGGATCACTGCTCTCCTTGTCTTCCTCTGCTTCCCCAAACACTCATTTTGCCTCTACAGGACCCTATGGAAGCAAATGGCTGCCTCTATGGATGAGTTTGCAGAATCAGAATCTAGCAAGTGGAAAGCTGCATCACCTTATTGCTAACCTGACTTTGTTTTGGGAAGGGGGTGTAGAGGAATGGAAACTTGGCTGAATGGCATCCTGAATCTTGAGAAGAATTTTGAGGTTGGGAGACATAAAGAAACCATTTCTTGATCCCCAGGCACACCCTCTTCCTGTCCTGCAGAGTTTGCCCGACCAAATGCAAGTTGTTTTGTGCAAATCTATCTCAACACTTCCTTCCAGTGCAGCTCATACACCAGCCTCACCTCTGAATCTGATTCTAATTCTCTTTCGACTTATGACTTTCTGTATTCCTGGAGCACTGTCTGTCTGTGAGCCTCGGTTCCCCAACAGGCTGAGTGGGACGGGACACAAATCCTCTTTAAAATCTTGCACAGCTCTGCACAAGATCTCTACTTCAGATTGTTTCTTACAAGCTCAGTCTGAAATAAGGTGCTTTAATGAGGGTTCTTCATATCCCCAGTTGTGATTCCCTTGGGGATAGGCATAAACATAACTCCAGCCATTGACAATCATCATTTCAAGGACTGAATTCTTCTCTAAGTCTTCCTCCATCATGTCACCTGTGTGACAGTGGGTCTAAAATATATCTGAAGTAGATCTGTTGTTCATAATGGAATTACTCCAAATCTACACCCACATTATTGACAGTTGAATTTGCTCCAGTGGTGCTAACCAAAGATGATTTTTACCAAACATCTTGGAAATGTAAACTGTCAAAAATTAGAAAAGGCATCAACTCAGCATATCAAGGTATCATTTTTCCTTCAGCCTTGCAAAATTGCTATGCACCTGCCATACTTCATGTATCTTTTAATGGACTTAATATCCTGCTTTTTCACAAGGGAAATAATCCCATCACAAGGCTGCAGCTATATTAAGGAGAATTGGTTTGTGGTGTTCATCATATAAATACCAAATTGGGCTGCATGCATGGAGTCTGACATTTAAGAATGAATGTGCTGCAGCAAGAAAATCTGAGGCTTTGCAAGAATGAATGAATTTTGGCAGCATAAAATAATAGTTTTTCTTTTAAAGCCTGATTCCTTGCAAGACATCACTGGCTGTAAGATCTTCTAATATATTCCTCTGTAAATTCCCTTCTAAAACAGTAGGCTCCAGAGCGGGTTGCTGGAAGATTAGTTTCAGATCTTTAAGAGGTTCTTCAACAACTGGGGTCCACTGTCTGTAGGAATGATGGGCAGGAACAGCTTTCACTGCAAAATCGCAAGTGTGTATGCAAATACACACTCATGGTGGTGATTCTTCATGAAGTAATCACTATCTCTGTGGTTCCAGTGATTAATTTATAATTCCTGTTTGGCAATAGCCAGGAGCTGGAGTCACTGTCAGAGGGTCAATGGTAACAGGACAAACAAGTAGCTGCCGCAAGATGCCTTCAGGCAAGGCAGCCCAACAGGTTCATTCCCTCTGCTAAAGGTGGTGGAGACAGACTCGGCCAACAGCTCCATCCTTGCCTACCCTGCCTAAACCTGACAAAGCTCTTCAAAACTAATCTTCAGCCTGAAATAAAATTTTGAACAAAGTGACAGTTCAGTTCAGGTAAGCACTCTAAGATACAGATGGCTCTGTGGGCTGTCCATGTAGCTTTGGCCTGCAACAGCAAGGACTGCAGAATTAATCTGAAAATATCTACAGTACATGGCTTTTCTGCTTTTCATCCTGTCAGAAGTGCAATAAGAATAATCATTCCTCAAATGATTTTCTGACACTTGGTTTACAGTCCTGCCCCTCCAGCACTGGTCAGGATCAGGAAAGAGATTCAGAAAAAATAAGTTAAAGATAATTACTGGACAGGACCCAAACTTCAGGCGCAGAGTACTGATGCTGCAGGCGACAGTATATGGTACGGACAGGAAAGTTCTAAATGTTTCTGCACTGCACAGGTACATTTCCTTGGATTTAGGATTTGTTACAGCCAACAGGTCATGTTGCCATTTGCCCACATGGAGAAGAACATTTAGAGCTCTGCAGCTTTTTGGTATCTACTTCATAGCTTGTGTCTTTGTCCAGCAATATAAGAAAAAGCCAGAGGGAAGGAGCCTGAAGTTAGCCTCTGAAGAGGTCAAGAGGCTTGTACTGCCTTTTTATCAACCAGTAACATCCATTGGGAAATCAGTAATGCAACTTCTTTCCTTTGGATTTGATTAAAGAAACATTTCAGGCTGCAATTTGAAAGCAAACACGCAAACCAAAAACACATTGGCTTCTTCTAACAGCTACTATCTCCCCAGTGCACTGGAAAGTGAGGGGGAGGAATCATTCTCCCATAACATGTAGAGAACAATTTTTTAATGTCTTAATTATTTCCCATGTGCACAAAGCATTTCATTTCTATTGTTTCTTTTCACAATCTGTTTGGGTCATTGGTAAGCAGATCACTTTGCCCACCCAGTGGACTGTGAAACTCCAGGAAAAGCTATATAACAACATGTATGTGTTTGTTGCCCCAAGGTTAGCACTCCTGATGTCTGCAGTCTCCCCTGTGTCCTTTGAGTAATCAATTCATAATATGCAGCTTGGGTCTAGTTAAAAGCCCAGTGAAGACAATGCAGTTGATATAAAACACTACAGCAGTGCACAGATTATCAAAAATATATGATGTTCCCCATGATCTTTGCTAAACGTCACGGAAAATGTCAAATCTTATCTAGTTTTCAAATCACTATTCCCCCCAAAATCCAGACTGTCATTTCAACCTCCTAGCCAGTCTTTATACTGACTGACAGCTATGGGCCCATTGGCTCACATTGGCTTATGCTGTTGTAAGACTGAAACCGGGCTGAGCTGGGACTGAGCAGGACCATGGAGGATAGAGTCAAGACCACCATAAGCTAGCTGGTCTGCTGCTGGGACACTTCGCTATCTGATGCTACCAGTATCAGAAAGGAAAAGTTCTTTGAGTTAATAGAACAAACCCAATTCATTCTGGAACAAACTTCCTAGAAGTGCAGTTAGTCACCACCTTAATGCAATTCTATTTACTTCCATGGAAAGTAAGAGTGGGTAAAGCCTAGATTTTTCTGAGTTTCAAAGGTATTTAGCTCATTACACTTTTAACACTGACACTGTATCACGTAGGCTCAAGTCAGTTCTAGTAGAGCAGCCTGTGCTTAAGAATGTGGATTTTCCACCTTCAAATATATTTAACATATGAATTGAGTTGTAATCATAGAACCTAAATTATTGCAATTAAGCTTCATTCTGTTGCTGCAGGACAACCTTGTGTATCAGTTATGTTTTAAGATATTCAAAGTATACATTTATTCCAAGTAGAGGTAAATACAGAGTGACACTATGGTGTAGGTGGGATTTGTGAAAAGAGACATCAACTGTGGAATATCTTCTGGAAAAAGAGACACACATTAATCTTCAAGGTACTTATTTATATCATACACAGAGATACACACACACACATATATATATATATCAGCACGGGGTTATTCAATCATACATAAGTTAACCTCCCCTTTAGTGAAAAACTTTCTCTAGGAATACAACAAGCAATTGAGCTTCCAGAATGAGCAGTTGAAATTCTGCTTTTACTGCTATGACAATTCTGAACCAGTATATATTCATAGCTATTCCTGAAGTGTCAACAACTGAATTTTTGTACTGAAAACCTATGCACATGAAAGGCTGTCCATTTTACCTCCCACCCTTATTTGCAAACCACACGGGGGCAGGTAGTTTCTTCCACTGAAATTTCTGTTGGTCTGGAGCTGGGACAATGTTAATGCAACAGAACGGATTCTCACTCTTGCTCTCTAACAGTGGAACTCCATGTCCTCAAAGTGACTCAAGCTTGAAACAAGCTTGGTCTTGATTAAAGACCAGCAGTTTTCCATTCTTAGAAGAGGAAATAGATTTCTTTTTTTTCCTTCCAGTGAACAGGTATAGGAATTTGGTATGAAGGCACAGAGGGTGAAACTGAGAACTATTTACATTTTGTTTTCCTCCCTGGGGGAAGAATTAATTTGTCCTTCACTTGGGAAAAAGTTGTCCTGGGATTGGAAATACTCTTTGAGATGAGAACAAAGGCGGCAAAGTTGGAACATGTAATCACAGAATCACAGAACTGTAGAGGTGGGAAGGGATCTCTGGAGATCATCTGCCCTAACTCTCCTGCTAAAGCAGGTTCCCTACAGTAGGTTACACATAAAAATGTCCAGGCAGATCCTGAACATCCCTGGAGGAGACCTCACAACCTCTCTGGGCAGCTTGTTCAAGTGCTCTGTCCAGTTTGGGTTCATCACCCTTTGTTCTGTCACTGGGTGCTATTGGAAAGAGACTGTCCCCATCCATTTGACTCCAACCAATAGATATTTATAAACACTGATAAAATCCTTCTCTTTTCCAGGCTGAACAGCTCCAGGTCTCTCAGCCTTTCCTCATAAAACAGATTCTCCTAATCATTTTTGTGACCCTCCTTGTAGTTCCCTGTCATTCTTGAACTGAGGAGCCCAG
>JAOWBP010002559.1:42249976-42274128 GCA_028571105.1 Tragopan temminckii | reverse complement strand
CTTCCTTCCTTCCTTCCGTCCTTCCTTCCTTCCTTCCTTCCTTCCTTCCTTCCTTCCTTCCCTCCCTCCCTCCCTCCCTCCCTCCCTTTCTTTTTTCTGAAAGTGCAAAGTATGAGACTTCTCTTAAGGCCTGCACTATCAAGTAGCATCCTAATCTCAGTGCTATCTCCAGTTGATGAAGCCGTGTTTTCACACATGGACATTGCCCAGTGATATAGTGTAATTGTCCATATGGCAGTAGAGGAGCAAAATAAGCTCTGATTTTGTGTTAAGGAATATCTTTTGGGCAATGGTGGAAACATTCATCCACTTTTCTTCTTGTTAAACTACCAATGCAACCCAATTTTAGTTTAGGGTTTTTTTTTTTAATATTTATAAAAAACACCAGAATAATTTAATCTTTAAAAATTATTTTAGAAGTCCTTGGTGCCTCCAAATTCCAGCATTACAAGTATTTTCCCCAGGGCACTTGATTACAGTAGAAAATTGGCTTTTTAATTTGCAGAACTCAGAAAAGTCAGAAGATGGCAGCAGTTCATTCATGCATTAAACGATCCCTAAATCTCATGAACAGAGCAGCTCTTCCTTGAAGTTATTTGTGTTATGCAACCACCTAAGAATAAAGATTTATAATTTACCAAGCACGATTATCCAGGTCCTTCAGTCATCTAAGCTCTTATTTCTTATATTCTTTTGTTTTTTTTCATTGTCATCGATGCAGTGGAGAAATTTTCAGGGGTCAGAGGAAAGAGCACTGTAATTGAGAGAGTTTTTAGATGAATTCTTTTAATTCCAAAGATACCTTTGTAGGGCCCCCAAGATTTCTTCCTTATTTTTTGTTCCACTTTATAAATACCACTACAAAAAGAAAGAAAAAAAAAAAAAAAAAAGTTGATATTTGCAAATATCAGAGAGAATCATTGTATTTCCCCCTCCTCCCCCCTCTTTTAAAGTACAATGTTTTTCTCCTGCTTGATGCTAATCTACGTACCTCATCATTTTCACACCATCAGCAGCGGGCTCTCATCTCTCCAAAGATTTGATAGTGTTAATGTTGCAGTAATGACATATATTACTAAATTTTCTCTACCTTGAGAAAATATATCATAGTACATTTAAAGTATGACATGAAGTGTTAGCATAAATAATTAAACTAAATTACAGCCATCAAAAAACAAAGCAGACCAGACCCAAGCTGCCTCAGAAGAAATCTAGGGTAACTCCACTGCTGCCATTGGAATAATTCCCAGCTGACACCAGCTTAAGGGATGCAGAATCTGGCATCCTAGCTTTTGTAATACAACCTCCTTGTCATTGTGTGTTCACTTATTCGCTTAATTCATAAAATTCAATCAATCGCAATGGGCCACCCAGCCACTAGAGTGAAGAAAAGAAAATCTATTATATATGATATTTCTTTGATCAACTATGTCTGAAAGTACGTTCCCCCCCTCTGCCCCCCAGCAGAAGAATGCATCAGAGACCGGGGCTGACATTGTGGTGCTGGGATCTGATATCTCCCTCCAGCCTCATTTGTATTGCTTTATTGACATGTTAATGACAAAGTACTTCCCCAGGTCCTACAAAGTACAGAACAAGTCAGAGAAATTAGAATAATACCTAGTCCTAATTAGAACCCGGGTATCTGCCTGCCATGCTGGCTTGTTGTATTTAGCGGCTTCAGATGCTTGTACTCTGATTGATTGCCTGCTTGCTTGATTGATTGATAGAGAGGCTCCCTGAGCCCGTGGACACACACTACACACACACACACACACATGCAAAGGAAAGCTTTTGATGTCGATAAGAACAAAGATAATGATAGACTTACAAACAATGCCAAATGCTGAGTCTATGAATTAAGCATAATGCAAACAGAAAATGTGCCCAGCACCGTTCTGAGAGCAAGGAGACTAGAAGGAAGAAGTGCTGTGTATGACTGAACCCTATAGCTACAGGCAAAACTGTGCTGTCAGGAAGATTTGCAGGTGATGCTTCTAATTGCTTGAAGATTTCTGTGCATAAGAAGGGCAATGGAAATTAATCCAAATCCTTCCTTTCCAGTCCCACAAACCATTTTGGAAATGGGCTTCTAGAGCTAGGCTGCTCTGGAAGGCAAGAGTTTATCCAGAAAGGAATCAGATTGGTCTTCTGTATGTGAAGATCACAAACGTATCTCTGCATTGTCACAGGGACATTAGCTGATGAGAAGGGCACAGCGAACAAGGGATGGGAAGGGCCAGCAAAACACAGAACGAGAGGGTTGCAGAGTCTTCTCTGCACCTATCTGCCCTCAGATAAAGGTATTTAACAACAAACAGAAAAACGGAAAAACTTTAAGGGGCACCTTGATCCTCGGATGCTGCTGAGCCCATCTTTCTCTGCAGCCTTTGATCTGTACTCCCCTCCTCTCTTCTGCACAGTGACAAACGCACTGCGCACAGGGCACAGAGTGCAGCACAGCAGGACGGATCCTTTTAGCTGGAGATGTGCAAAATGTTCATAGCAGAGCCCCAAATCACAAGAAACTTGCCTGGCTTCAGGTTTCATCACAAACTTGGAACTCAGACCACGTTTGTCAAAAGGTTACCGAGATTTGCTAGCCCTTTGAGAAATTTCTCTCTTTCTTTCCCTTGTGTGCTCCTTTTCTCTTTTTCTCTCTCTAATCTGCTTGAATTTCTAAAGCTATTTCCACAGTATTTAGGAGATAGGAGGACTCACAGGTCTGGATTAAAAAAACTGCCAAAAGTACTCTCTCATGGTGTCAATTCAAAACCAGGTGAAAGTTAGTGATTCATTCCCAGAAAAAAAGAAAAAACAACACAGCTCATATTCTCTCAGTTCCTGCAAATGTATGAGCCGCAGACTCGGTTCACCAAGGATCTGAACATCTTTGAAAGAAGCGGAGTAATGCCACTGATAATCATAAGGTTAGGGACAAAACTGGGTATTCTGAACCCCCCAAGTAAAAATGAAACACGAATGTGTAATTCCTTCCCAGAGCAAACTGAAATGAATCCCTGTGACATGAAATCTTGGTTTCACACAGATCTTTTTTTTTTTCTTTTCAGTCCTTTGGTTACAGACACCACAAGTACCAAAAGTTTCTATCACTTTGCACTTACACCTAATCAAAGATCTCACACCGCTCTGCAAAGATTATCTGAGTAATGTGAGCATGTCATCAAATAGGAAGTCGTTGGTAAGGCTAGATCCCAAGTCTCCTTAGAGCTCTAAACTCAAGCTCATCTGCCTTTCTGGCTGAAATCTGTCTAGTTCTGTTTGCACCAGTGACATTTTGAGATTCAGTTTGCATATTTAATGAATAGGTGAGTGAGCTCTCTCTGGACATACCTTATGTGCTCTGGAGCACATGATAATAAGTGGCATATGAATTCAGAGCAGTGATATGCACTTTTTCAGAGCTTTTTGCACGATACCTGAAGTATCTACCCTTTCAGTACCTAACAAGGAGGCTAGAACTTATGCACAGACTTAATGAACATCTTCTGCTCAAATCAGACTTTTAAGCAATATGTGAAGATACCATGGCTGTCGGAGATCTTTTTCTTTTTGGTGGACCAGACCCATGAATTTCAGACAACTTAGTGCTTTCACAGGTTCTCCATGAATTAAATCACTATTAACATCTCTTGTGTCCTGATACAGATGTCAGGCTTGCTTTACAAGCTTGGAGGGACATTTGAAACAACAGAAGAGAAAATAGTGCCTAAAGCTAGCTCAGGTTCAGTTGAGTCACTATGTTTTAATGCCCAACCCTTGTTTGTTTTCTATTTCTCTTTGGAGATCTTTTGCCATGAAAGGTTAAAGATTACTGAGATAACCAACAATAAATGTGTCTGGCATTGTGACTTTTGACCAATAATTATAACTTGGCTTCACTGGAAGGAATCTGTATCCAATTTTATTTAACATCCTGTGGCAACTAAATTGACAAAGGACGCGAATTAAAGCCTTAGCCCTGTTGGTTAATATCAAATTGGGGACAGACATTTCTCTGAGCTTTGACAACAACCCAATCCCCTCTCTTATCAGCAGTGTGGACTGCAGTGCTGCAGTAATTGCTTAACTGCTCTTTTGCCCGTTAGGACTCAAATGACTTGTCTTTGGAGTGGACTTGAGAAATGACTCAGAGTTTCAACAGACACACCCAGTTACTGACTTTGTAGTACTGACTGAATGCTTTCCAATATAACATATTTTTTAAAGAAAGGCTGTGTATCACTCTCTGTAGACCGGAGGACATATATTCAGCCACTACATAGGCGCAGGTTGAACAGTTTCTGTGCAGACTGCTGTCTCACACCCTGCTAGTATGCTTCCATCTTATTCTGAAGGGGTGCCTGGTGGGGGCAGAAGAGCCCCTCTTTGTGAGCCCCAGCCTGACCCTACAGCCCCAGGGTTGGCAATAGGGATGCTTACGCAGGAGGCAGTGCCCTCGTGTCCTGTGTACATAAGAGGTTACAGCTATTCACAGGTGGCCATCAGCACACTTCCTGGAGTAGAAATCAAGATTAGGTGAGATTTGCATAGGTGGTCAGTCATTAACTCGTTATGGTTTTGCTGGCCTGCACTGAAAACAAGCACCATGCAATCACACCTGTTACTGGAGATGTAACTAAACCAGTCCTAGCACTAGTCATCTCTTAGGCAGTATTTACTTGCTGACAGCAGCCATCAGAGATGGCCAGTTACAAATCAGGGCTGTGCTAGAATCAGTAACCAAATCAAAATGCATCACTAATTCTCACTGCTAAGCTGCTGAAACATCCTGTCACTCAAACCCACGTGATCTTCACAATCTGGCCCAGGAACTGACACCCTGGTCCACCCTGGTCAGGGGCATACTGTATGCAAATTGCAAAAATAAGCATAAATTTCTGAATGTATATGTTTTTTTCTCGTTCACAAATCATCAAAAACAACACCAAAACCAACAAAAAAACATTTGACAAAAAATAAATGAACATGATTTCCAAAAGTTTGTAGATTTCCCTGGTTGTACTTTGTTTTTAAAAACAGATTAGGTGATTCTTCAACTAGAAAAGATTTAGAAGCGCTGTCTTCCACAATCAAACATGTTTATTAAACAGATTATTATCTTTCCTGCTTTAAGTAGTTTCTAGCATTTTGGTGCCACAGAGGAAGAACAGCAGCAGGTTTAGTTATTAATAATATGTTGTCATGACAATTTTTTTTTTGCAGTGTTGGAAAAATGCTCTCAGAAGCATTCTAGGTACAGCCAACTTTCAAGGTAGTTACAGTGGCAGATTTATTTTATTTTTTTATTTTTTGAAGTGGGGGGAAGGGTGATAAATGGTTGAAGTTGTTCTCTCCAGAAGTTTGAAAGATTTTCTAGGGGATGAATTGTGTTCTTTTGTTTGCATTTGTAATTGTCCATTCATGTAAGAGGACCAGTGAGATTTTCTAAGGTTTGTGGGTATGAAGGAGAGCACAGTATTCATAACATTGTTGAGATTTCTGTTTATTTACAAGTTTACGAACGCAGACCAATTTCTTTGAGAACTTCTTTTTGAGCTAACCTTGGACTCAAGAATTCAAATGACAAATTCTCAGATAAAACCCTGCAATTCCCCAGAAAGAAGTCAGCATCAGTATAACAAATACGCTAGAAATTTCTGTTTTGAAGAGTGGCATCATCTAACCCAAGGGAGATAAGCAGGTAGATGTGGGTTTGGACTTTCATCACCGCATTGGTGTATGCCGGCAGTTCTTGGTCCTGATCAGGGAGCTGATCAGTTAAGCAAAGAGTGATACAGCGAGAACGTAACATCGGCGGCAACACTAAACTGCATGCTGTTTTTCAAGGAAAAAGATTGGATATTATCCAAATGTGACTTCTGTTCTGTCAGAGTAGTAAGCTTTACATTAGAGGAGGTTCCTTTAGAAAATCAGAGTTACATTTGAAACCATTTACATGCCCACTATATTAGGGTTCAAGAAAACTGCAAATCCATACAAATTTCCCATTGCATACAATGGAAATCACATAATTTGGAATAGGAAGTGGAGACCACTTTTTAAACTCTTTACCTTCTTGCTGCGTATCACTTCAGCATCGTGTTCTACCCTCAGATAATCATTCTGGTCTGCCAGTTAGTTTACTTTATATGAGAAATAAAAATTCACTGAATACAAGGAGGAGAGCACTTCTACATGTGCGAGAAGGAGAGAGACTGATTCTACTGCCAGATACCCGTACAGTAATGTGAAGCAAGGAAGAGAGAGGTCCAAGTCTATGGACAAATAAATATTTAATTTTTTACAGAAAGTAGAAGGGCTTCCACAAGAGACATTTTACGCAGCTGAGAGCAGCATATAGTAGACTGGGCCTTTCTCAGGTCAGATCTGTCCTTGAGCTCAGGCAGGATGGTAAGAGGAAAGCAAGCCTCCTCTTTGTTGTATCTCTGTGTAGGAGGTACGGGAGGAGATTTCCTTCTTGTTTTCTTTTAGGTTGGTAAATCTGACTCCATTTTCACTGAATCAGAAAATCACTGAGGTTGGAAAAGTCCTCTAAGATCAACAAGTCAAACCACCAAACCATCCTCACTGTGCCCACTATACCATGTCCCTCCATATCATACCTACCCTCGTCCTGAACTCCTCCAGGGACAGTGTCTCCACCACTTTCCTGGGCAGCCTTTTTCCAATGCATTAGCACTTTTTTGGAGAAGTTTTTCCTAATATCTAACCTGAACCAGAGGAGTCTGGTGCAACTTAAGGCCATTACCTCACTGTTACCTGAGAAAAGAGGTTGAAGGCCACCCTGAGCCTCCTCTACCAGGAATAGCTCTTTCAGCAAGAACAACTTATTGCATCTCAAATCACTGCTTGGCAGCTGGGCATGGGCATAAGTAAGATATAAATAACCAGTTAGTAATAATCTACCTGGGAACGTTTGGCTTAGCAGAGGTATTCCACTGTGTCAAACATATTTGGCGTTTGCAGAGAAATACTCTTGGCTCTCTGGTAATGTCATCGGTGAAGGAGCAGATCTTCTTAGCATGGAACTTGTGAAATATGTTTGCTTGGATGAAACCAAAATCTTTACTGTATATTCAGTGTGTTTTTTAAGGGGGAATTGGTTGGGGAGGGGAAAGATTGGACTTTGTACTTCTATGTGAGAGATGGTGTTTATATTTTACAGCAAGGCCCTGTATGCTTGTGCACTCTGGGGATGTGGAAAGGGGAGGCAGATATCTTGCTTATATTCTGCATATCTGGAGAACAATGCCCTACTGTATGGGGTGAAGGGAAGACTGCTGTTAGATATATGTGGGTAGGGTTTATGAGTACTGATAAGGTAGCTCAGTTTAAGCTGAGCAGACCAAGGTGTTGTGTGTTCAGAGTATTTTGGTTTTAACTCTGAGCAAATGGTTGCATGCAATCCTGGACACTGCAGGAAAGAGGGCTGCCTGTGGTAGCAGTGCCCAGATGTGCTTAGATGGATACTGACTGGTTTACAAATTCCTACAAGCCTCACAGGAGTTCAGGGACCTCAGTACTCAACTATAGCCACACAGTCCATGGCAGCAACAGGATTCACGGCATCCTAATGGATGGAAAGCTGTAGATCATGTATGTGATTGAGGCCTATGTCAGAAAGAAGAGATGATGGAAAGGAAAGCATAGTCAGAAATGACTCCAGAAGGGCTAGATGTCTTCATTTGAAAAGAGAAAGGAATTGCACGGCATGTCTTCCCCTCTTAAACTATGGGAAGAGAAGCAAGATTTTACATGTGGGTAGTGGATAACCAAGTAACAGATGGCTGAGAGCACACATAGTGGATGAATGCTGCCCATACAACAAAATCAGGTGGTGTGTAATGCACATGATGCCTGAGCTATGCTGGTGTCTTGATCTGCATAGCAAAAGAACTGCAGTACAGCTGTTACAATGAAGTGAGCTCCAGCCGGGATGTGGTTGCATGCTCCAGTAGGCATCTGAGCATCTGGAAACCTGAAATACCTTGTCTTCATCCCACACTGAGTGATTTTTTTTTCCCCCACAATCGTTTTGGGATGGCAGAGGCCCTGGCTGCAGTACTAAGTAGGGTTTCTGCACAGAGGATCAGCTTGCAGCACTGCAGCAGCTGATGCACAGAGAAGACGACTGAGATCAGTTTGTGTTTCCATAACATATGGTTAAGCCACGAAGGACTTAAAATACAATCTCTACTGTGCAGACCAACCATAGACATTTGAATCACTGTTGAGCTTTTATTGCAGTGTGCTTCTACTGCATTCTCAAGCCATGCTAACACTGTGTAGAATGGGGGATTAAAGTATACCTTGGGTTCCTGAACACCGAGTGTCGTCCTGCGTGGCTATGGTGTGGAGAGATGACCTTGCCATATATTAACTTTATTCAGGAATAACACCCTAAAACACACCTGTGCTATGAGACCAGGTGACAGAAGTTTTGTAAGAATGAGTCGTATTTTTACTAGAAAGGTGATAGTCTTTTGTAGTAGAAAAGTGATGGTCTAGGAAAGAAATGGACAACCTACCAAGCACATAGCTCCTTCCCAGGCAGAAGCAAAAGCAACAATCAATAATCATATCCCTTAAATCATATCATGTAATCTAAAGAAAGATTGGATCTTTCCCTGCACACCTTTCTTATCTTTTTTTTTTTTTTAATCAGGAAAATCTATTCAGCACTGCTGTGGTGTAAAGGGATGATCTTAGCAGAAAGTGTGGGTATGTCCCCTAATGCTCTGTTCCTGGCGTTCTCCCAGGCAGAGCTGCCTCAGGAAGGCTGCCCATCGCTGAAAGAGTTAAGAACATCTCGTCAAGGATATGCAGTTATCTGGAACTTTTGTTTATACAGAAAGGCAATAAAACATGCAGTGCCTCAGACCAGTGTAAGAAGGGTCAATACAAGCTCCAGCAGTTGTATATAAATTAACCTTTTAAGTATGGCCTAATCCATAATGATTCATTGACAGGAATTATTCCAGGAGGCTGAGCTGCAACAAATTGTAGCAGTTGTAGCTAACTACAGTACCTCACAGCTGCTGAGAGCTGGGCTGCCTCTTAAGATGAGGTATCTAAGGGAACATTTTAAAAGGCTTTGACAATGTATTTCCACAATACTTGTTAGAACTACGACGTCTCCAATGATCTTATGTTCCTAAAGTGGAATAAAAGCATGAGGAATCTGAATGTATACATGAAGGATGTTTTGAAAGATTTTTGCTTTTACTGTAGCGCTGACAGAATATGAAAAGGATGCTTCACTCCTACACACTGGAGTGGTCACCCAAGAGAGCTCATTTCTTCTCCTCACTAGGATTTAGCCAGGATAGTGCAGTGAGTGTTTGAGCTGAGAAGCCTGCAGCGTATTTGCAATTGTCAGAATTAAAAGTGAAGGAAGACAAAACAACCTCTCCACTCCCACCCTCTGTCAAACACGCCTAATGAATAGCTCTGCATGCACTGTATCAGAAACCCCAAACATTGACGGCAATGCAAGGCACTAATTTGTTAGTTATCATATCTGACAAATTGTCATCATGGTTCCACTCCTTCAGAGGGTGTTGTGCGTGTGACCTGGGGAAGGGCTCTCAGGCTTGAGCTAATGGGTGTATGACTTGGAACAGAAGATGATGTGCCAAGATGGGAACCACAGAGTGGGCTGCCAAAAAAGAACAGTATAATTATCTGTGCATAATTCATGGCCGGAGAATAAGCTTTCCTCCAAAGTTGTCTGCTGTAGAGATGTACCAGATTCATGGCTTTTTCAGTGAGTATTCACAAAGTAGTGACAATCTGTGCAGAAATGTTCACTTCTCCAAACTTTTTTTTTTTTTTTTTTTTTTTGACTAAAATAGACATTTCTGTAGCACTCTTTGCTCTCAGGACTGGTCTGTTAAGACAAGTGATGACTCACAGAAGTATATTCTTACTTTCTTGGTTAGTTATTTATCTCTCCCCTCACCCTATCTAATGCCTTCACTGATGATATGTGAAAAAAAAAACTCTCTGCAACAAAAAACACTAAAAATGCAAACTACTGTAAGAGAATTGGTTCACTGAATGTGGCTGCTGTACTGCGACAACAGTGATCTGAGTTCTCAGCTTCTCAGGACAAGCACATAGCCAATGCAAACCAGAGAAAAAAAGTCCTTTAACTCCTAGCAGTTCTGAATTTAGGTAGCATAAATTGCCAGTTCAGAGTCTCTTCACCAGGTGGCAAGGTATAAAAGCACCTGTGAGAGCTCACTTATATAGCCCATAGTTTTCCCAGCTATTGCTGGATTTTATGAGAGTTGTTTGGTTCTTTCACTATCACCAGAGATGCCACTTTTTCACCACTGGTTTGGATGAAGAGTATTTGATCTCATCAGCCACTAAAAGCTCTTTTCCAAATTGTGGTCATTTTTTGGAAGGGGAATCAGCTTCCAAAAGAAAATGTTCAGGAAATTCCTTAGGTAGAAGTCCTTCTGTAGGAGATCAGGGTTAAGGGCTGAATGTCCTAAAAGGCTATTTCAAATTGGAGGGAAAATACTCATAGAGAAAGGCAAAGGAGATGGAAAACATTCCCATAACTACTGGCAAGGAAGATACAGGTTTTGCTTGGGCACATTTCTCTTCGAAAGCTGTTTTGTAAGAGTAGACAAGGAAAAGATGCCAAATTCATAGGACAACGAAATTTGAAAGAGCTGGCAAAATATGTGGAATTGAATTAAATTTGACAAAATGTCATATTGCTTTAAGGCTTCTCATGGTGTCCTGAACTGTTTTTGCTCCACGTAGTGCAGATTTCCTGCAGGGCTTTGGCACTGCCAACTCCATCCCAAGCTGCTCTGAAATGCTGTTGTGGCCATGCCTGAGCCGTAGGGGCCTGGACACAGGAACATTTCCCAAAGAACTGGTGCTAATTTTCTTCTGGGGAAGGAAACCTGGTGTAAGACCCCCGTGGAAAGTCCAAGTGTTATAGGAAACTTGTAGGCATGTTCATGGGATTCTATGTTTCTCCTTCCTGGTTCTAGTAGAACATTTCAGCCAGTGGAATAGTTTATCATTTTAAGCATGAGCTTAATTGCTTCTCTGGATCAGATTGCTGGTTTATTGGTAGATGCTGCAAGACTTTCACTTTATGGGAGTGTTCTTGGAGGAGGGAAACAAAAACAGTTCCTCTATATACATTTGTGGAAAAAGAATAAAAACGTGTGAGTATGCAATCAAAGTGAATTTCCATTTCTTTATCATGTTCACCAAACAAACCAGCGTAGCAATAAAGACCTAAGTTTACATGAGCAGAGAGGAACATGTTCCTTGGCCTATTAGTCTGAGTGAGGAAATGTAAGGGCATGGACATCTCCTTCAGTTGGAGTGTCCTCATCAGACTGACCAGTAGCTCAGAGGGCATCAAGCTGGTGTTACTAGGGTGACTCTTTGAAATGCCCCAATGACATCTTGATGTCACACTTGTGGTTGCTCTGGGGATAACCAGATGGCTTCAGTTTCCAGAGAGCTTTCATCAGCATTGCATTCCCCGAGAGGAAATTATATATAAAAAAAGTCATAAAAGTACTGGAAAATCAGGCGTATACATGTAAGCAGACTCAGCATTGATCTAACGTAAATGGTAACACTTATGAGGCAGATAGTCCAGCTTCTCATTGATCTTGGCAGGCTTAGTAGGAGGCAATATTTACATTTGGTTGAATTGTTCTTGGACAAATTTTCTTCACAGTGTCAAATACAAAGAAGCCTTACATTAACACCAGGAGAGCAGGGCTTTTCATTCATTTATTTTTTTTAAAAATATATGGCCTTGTTCCCTGTTCTGTTGCTGGTCTTATAATGGGATATATGCACTGAGTCAAGGAGGTAGCAGCTACATCAAAGGCTGCAGTAGAGAGAAGTTGGAACCTGGATATTTGCAACAAACAGCAGAAACAGTTTTCTTCCTTTCTGACTACAAAAGAACAAGGAATTATTATCCTTCTTCTCATAGAAAAATAGCAAAATCAATATTTCTCCCCTGGGTCATTTCTTCAGGCTTCCTTCTTTCCTGAACACTATACTACTTCCATTCTGGAGATACCTTGCTCCTTCTATGAAGGGAGGAGGGAAACAAGCATTTCTGGGGAGCAGTTATTCAGATGTATATTAGACAGAGAAAAATTAACCTCCAAAACATGCATTTTTGTTATGACAGAGTTCAAGTTCTGTAAATGTTTGTGTGCATGTTGGGACAAATCTGGGCTGTCCCATCTCATCTGACCAGATTTCTCCTACTGCCTGGTGAAGACCCTGACCTGTCGTAATGTCCAAGCAGAGAATGAAAGAAGAAAGGAGTCACTGCCCCATTCCAGCACTGCTGGAATCAGACAATGCCCAAGTGGACACCTCCGGCCCTCTCCAGGTAATGTGGCAGGGAGACATAGTTTGCAGGAGAGAATGGTTTATTGGCACCAGGAAGTCAATGTCCGAGGCATATCAGCATAAAACAAGACATTGTCTTAACAGAGAGCCACACCTAGAACTATTACAACCCTCTCCTGGGATCACCCAGCATGCGGTACATGAACCCAGCTAGCGAGACCCACAATGAGGAGGGAAGAGCAAGTTTCTAGAATAGCAGCTTGGAAAAGAGCAAACAAATTATGGTAGGGGAGACAAAAATAAAGTGCCAAACGTCTTGTGGTAGTAGGGACACAAGAACCAGGTCTATTTGCAGAGCTGACCATGTGAGATAAAGACAAGAAAATCGAAGCAAAGAATTTTACTGTTTCACTGGGAATTAAAGGACAAAACACAAGTGAGATGCTGTTGCCAGGAACGATGCCTGGAACACTAGAATAGCTGATAAAGGTGTTTGATTAGAATCCCAACCAAGCAGACAGAATGAGACCCTGGAGAAACATTTATTTTTCACCCCACCCCACGAAACAGGAGCTGAGCTACGTACCCATGTTACGGAGCTGCAAGAGCTGTGTCTCTGGGGATGTCAAACATTCCCTAAAAGAAGCCAAGATCACCTGTAGGACATGTAAACCCTGCAGAAAAGTATAAAAAGAAGAGATAGAGCCCTAGAGAAACACCTGCAGACAGCAAAGGAACAGTTAGCTATCCTGGGAAAAGAACAACCAACACAACAAGTGGTAGGGAACAACTACTGATAACATGGACAGCAGAGGCCAGGGCAAGTTCTCGGTGCTGAAACAAGAAAGGCTGCAAGAAAAATGCTAGAAAGATGGAGAAACAATATATTTAATTCAATCCTGCAGCTGTCTGGGGAATTAAAAAGCATTCCTATTGGGTCTGTGCAGCACGACTCTATCAGCAGGAGGGACCCTGCACATGGCCAGAAGTCCCAGCACTGCCCTGCCCTGCTTTGGCAACCAGGTCAGAACCAGCTGGGTTGTGAAGCCAGCCGCGATGTCGTTGGGAGAAGCGATAAGCAGCAATTTTCACCGGGAGAAATGTGACCACGTTGTAGTGATGTACAATAAAACCATCTTGAGGTCAATGGGCAAGGCAGGCTGTTGATAATAAATCCATGAAACTAGAGATGTTATCGCTCGCCTTTTATAATGGTTGACATTCAAGATCACCACCCAGCATAGAGCACTGACCTGCCTGCAATCACGGGGCAAACCCTCAGTACCCTCAGCTTGTAGGGGATGACAGTCCCTGTGGGCCACGTCCAGGTTTCCAACGGGACTAAAGGGCATAGCGCTGCTCCCTCTGCCACGTCAGAAAAGATAACATTGCCCAGCAAACCTGGCCCAGACATTTTCTGCATTGTGACCAGAGACAACCTGCCTGTACATCGCTGCTCAACATGTACAAATGGCAAACAAGGGAGAACACTCTCCATACTGACATGGTAGCATTTTACATTCACTTTCAGACATTTGTGAATGCATACACAAGGCTCCAGAGATTAATCGAGTCCAGATCCTATATGCTGCTGTTTTAAAAAGTGCATTGTATATTTTACAAACAATATTATATCGCTAAATTACATAATCATTAAAAATACATATTTCTTATCTTGTGTTTGTAATAGATGGCTACATTTGTGGTTTGCATGCTGTACCTGGCACAAGGCCACGTGCTTTCACACATCTTTTCATAGATGATGAAGTTGAGTTCCGAAGCCAGCTGTACCATCCTACATATGGATCGATACCACCTAAACCAGACCAGGTAGAATCACAGTGGGACCAACTGCCTCTTTGTTTGTTGGTATCAATATATCTCTCTGAACAGCTATTTGGATATTTCACAGAAAACGACATACTGGAACTATCAATAAAAGAAAGATAACTTAGACAGTAATCATCACTTCCTGACAGCTGAAATTTCAAAGGAATCAGTGGTGCCTTTTTTACTAAAGAGTAACAAAACATTATACACTTAAAATTTGCCTCTTGCTATCAAAGTAATTCAACTGACCCGTGTTAAAGGCTGCATAAAATACTTTGGGAAGTAACAAGAGAGCAAGAGGCAGAGATTTAAAATGTTGTGCTCTTTCCAATAAATATAAAAAAATGCAGGCATACTTACCCTAAAACATGGCCTGTTGAACATCTGCTTCTTTATCCTACCGTATACTAGGTAAAGAATTACATATGTATTTAATTGTGTATATCTTTTGTAAATGCAAATTTTGAATTTTGAATACAATTAAGGTCAGATCCACACAACAGCTGCAGACAAAAACACAGCACTTATTTCTCTTTGAACAGTTGTATTTCTCAATACTGTTCAGTGGAGAATTGTGGAATTTATTTATTTATTTATTGTGTTGGCAAGATACAACTCAGATCTGAGAAGAATCCCTTGCAAAAAGAAAAGTTTTCAAAGAGCAGGTGACAATTTCCTTATCCTATGGGCAAGAATATCGCTCACTGATTATAGTTAATTAGGGAGAATGAGGGTTGAACCTTTTTATTGTCCTCGGTAAATTCACCTGTGATGCAGACTGCTTCCAGCACAGCTCTGGTTCTGAACTGTGTTTGGAAAGTCCTTCTGTCACAGCTCTGTTTAAATAAATACAACAAGCTCTCTAGGACTGTACAGTGAAACTATTCTAGTTCCTGTTGACTGATTTTTTTTTATTTTTATTTTTTTGGATCTGCTAAGAAGGTGATAACATCAGATTTGTTTCTTTTTAACACTTTAAAGGAGGAATTGTGTGATTTTGCTAATGCTGTGAGAATTTCAGAAAAGAGGTAGGGAGGCGATCTGAATTGTGGCTTTCACATCTCTTGCTGAGGGACCACAACAGGATTTGGTTGCGCAGTGTCTGGGCCAGATTCTGCTGCCCATATTATGCAGGTAGCCTTCAGCCTTCAAATGGATTGAGTCACAGAGCTTGAGAGCAATGGGCAGCTCTCAGAAAACTGGAAGGTTTTAACCATGTGTGCCCCAGAGACATTCAGTCTGAAAACCAAATGGTCCAGATAGCCACAGAATGATTAATATTCCCAAAGTGCCTGAAGCCCAGGCTGGCAAAGAGCAAAATGGCAGCCATAGACACTTAGGATCTGTGAGCTGTGAGGTAAGCCTGAAGCTCAGCGCATGTGACTGAAGTATTTACTGTCTTAGTTCCTTTTATCATATTTTATGTAATGTCCTTTTTTTTTTTTTTTTTTTTTTTTTCCTCTCTCTCTGGAATGCTGAGACTTTGGTTGGCACAGTTTGGGCTTTTGGCACATTTTAATTTTTTATTTTTTCCCAGGGAGTTAGGGAAGACTCTTTTTTTAGATGTGAAGTTTGTTCTTGAGGGGGAAAAAAAAAAAAAAGAGAAGCCCAAATCTTAATAAAATCTGAAGGTGGCAGCAATGAAGTAGCAGCAAAGCTATGCCTGGAGCTTTTAGGGCAGGTACTGAGATCCCCAAGCCATTGCTGAGTTGAGTTTGCAAGGTCTCATGTCACAGCCCTCCCAAGAGAGTTCTGCAGACAAGAGGAAGGTGGCATACAGAGGTGTGCATAAGTGCAGGTTTGGTTTGTGGGAAGCTGATGAAAATATGCTTCTAGGCACAAAGGTACTACTGCATTTTTTATTTTATATCCTTTGTAATATCAGCAGGATGTATTGTGATGAAATTATAAATTGATTTGTGTGGGTTGGTCATCCCAGAACAATGTCCAGCCTGGCAGCAAAGAGACACACTGTACCCAGGTTCAGAGATAAGGTGTCATTTGCTCTGTCAGAGTGGCAGAAATGTTAGGTGAGATCTGGGAACCCTACCTCTTTCCCTACAGGTCCTCTGGCTCCTCCTCTGTCTTTCCCTGAAGGGCAGCACTGGGAAATCACTGTAGTTAACCTGCTAGTGCCAGGCATGTGACAGAGGGTGATAAAGCAGCAGCTCTTGCCCTGACCAACCAGTATGGGGTTAACCACAGTGACTCTTACCCTGAGGAACAGGCCTGTGAGGTTTCACCCTGATAAGAAGAACAGTTGAATATCCCAGCAGTGTGGCAGAAGATGGGGAATAGGAGGTCTAAGTGCCTCATGAAAGCCGTTTGAGATTTCCTTCTAGATTGCCCAGTCTCAGCCAATGTTGGCTGAGATGGGGTCTCTGTGGAGAGAATGTCCTGAAGCTTGTATCCTTTCCTAGCTGAGGGGAGAACTCATTGTGATATATGGGAGGGGAGGGCAAAGGGACAGTGCTGCTCTCAGGCAGGGCCAGAGGGAACAGCATGGGCCTGTGCTGGGAAGGGTCAGGCTGAGTATTAGGGAAAGGTTCTTCACCAGAGGGCGGTGGGCATGGAACAGGCTTCCCAGGGCAGCGAGCATAGCCCTGAACTGCCGGAGTTCAAGGAGCATCTGGACAATGCTTTCAGATGCGTGGTTTGATTTCTGGGTGGTGCTGTGTGGAGCCAGGGGATGGACTTGATAATCCTTATGGGTCCCATCCAACCTGGGATATTCTATGATTCAACACAGCCCCGGGACTCTGCTAGCACCTGACCTGTCCCCATTAGCCGCGTGATGGTCGGGGGCAGGAGGCTGAGGGGGCTGAGGAGGCCCTCCCGGACGGTGGTGGGGGATGATTAGGCAGGGACTGGCAGCGTGCTCCTGCTGCTGTACTGCTACCACACAGCACTTCACCGAGTGGCTGCAGAGGCGTAGCAGGCAAGCAGCAGGAGAGTAGGATGCCACATGGAGAGGAGGAGGAAAAGAGAGAGGTGGAGGAGTAGGCAGAAGGGAGATTCGGTATAACATGGCATGCCAGGCCTCCGCTGCTGCTTCCCTCCCTCAGGCCTGCTCATCATGAATTTAATTTGCGCATGGGGTGAGGGGGATTTTGTTGGCATTGTTTTATTCTTATTCTATGTGCTCCTTTCCATGGCAAACACCGGTAGTGTGCTCATCGCCACGCATAAAGCAGACGTGGTCTTGGGTGTACTTTAGACTAAGGCCTCGATTCTGCAAACACATGAATAATCAAACATGCAAGAGGAATTAGTCATATGCTTAAAATGACACCTGCTTTTGTCTTCATCCCTCTTCTCCTTCCCCCTCCCAATATACTTTTGCTTCTGGATGGCTAATTTGAGCTCTGTATAGCAATTATATTTTGAATTCAGAAAAGAGCGATCTTTTTAAAATCTCAGTTTAGAGGCTGACCTCATCTACATGCATTCCATAAAACAAGCAGAATTCACTTATGCTTTGTTCCTATGAAAATTCAGTGTATAACACCTTCTCCAGTAGGAAGGGTCAAGGCTTCAAATGATGGTTATTCACAGGGGCATTGCCATCTGAAAAGATGTATCTTAACCTGGCTCAGAGGAAACAGGTCTTTGATTTTAGGTGTGTACTTCGGCAGATGTTTGTTTGTTTACTTTCCTTATGGGTGTTAATTTACTCTCTTAAGAAATCATATGTGGGAAAGCATGTGTTAATTTTTTGAGCAATTTAGTGGAAAGCAATGCAATTACCTGTAATTCTAAAGGGGGATCAGAAAATTCACCAAGTTAGAATGAGTGCACATATTGTTTTATATGTATGTTCTCTCTATATGTATATATACGTTTAAAAAAGAGATTTCAAAAAACATTCCCAAGCTTTGGTGTGGAGGTTCAGAGTGACTGCTCCTTCCTTCTCAGTAGCTGCAACATCATTACACAAAAATACAGCGACACGGGAGCTGCTATTCAAATGCAGCCCCTCAACTTTGTGACCACAAGTGGGTTCTATTTTGGTCCTTGCTTTTGAGGCTGCTTTTGATGAAGGGATCAGAGTTTTTCAGCTCCCTGCCATTACATGTTGCTGTTGACCTCTACCTACCTTTAGCTTTTAGAACTTTGTTTCCATTTCCATTTCTTTAGTCTGAAGGTTGGGGATGGGAATCTGTAGTCTAAAATCCTCAGTGCCAACCGCTGTGTGCTGTTGTACTGCGACTGACTTTTACCTCTGTACATTTCCTGTTGTCTTTCTAGATCTGAATTGTCCCTGGGATCTGTATAGCATATGGACCTGTACATCTTGGTGGTCCGTGGCATAACAAATCCCAACTTGATCAAATCAGCAACAGAGCCTCAAGAATTATCAGTGGTCATTAGCTGACCATATTTCAATAAGAGGTAAGCCCAAGGCTGAGAAATTGTACATGAGTTTTGTTTTTTTTTCTGGCTTGTGCCACCTTCAGAATCAGTGTTCCTCTCCTTTGGAGAGATCTTAGGCTCTCTAAGGACCTACCTAATATGTATATTTCACTGTGTCAGTTTGCTACTTTCTCCAGCAAGCCACCGGCAATCCAACCCTTCAGCCAAATACTTTGCAATAATGCTATCACATTTCTTCTCAGCTTTCCTGGAACAATCTCTAGCCCCAAGATCCACCAGGTTGTGTTCTTTTCCCTGTGCAGATAAGGGCATTGCCCTTATCTGACCCAACTGGCTGGGACTCAAGAACCCTCATTATCATCCACCAAAACCTTCAGTCTCACTTATTTCTAGACTGCCTTTATCTTTCCTACCCTCTGAGCAGATCATGGCACTGCCCTTGCTTGATCCCTGGACAAAGCTTCCAGCAGGCTCTCATAAAGCTTTAGTCCATGTATCTTGTGTTATCTTCAAGTGGTCCAGCATACAGGTTGGTAGAATAATACTGAGTAGTAACATGAGAGTAGGCATTTTAATATGACTGAAACAGAGAGGTCACGATGCCCTGGGGAGACGGACTTCTAGCAGCTGAAATTTGAAATCTTGTGTTTTATCTCCAGTCCCACAGCTTGGTTGGGTGTAACCTTTTGGGACTATACAAGCATCTTTTATGCCTCCCTTTGCTTATCACTATGAGAAGTCTCTCAAGCATTGCCCACTTTTGTGAACTACCGAAGATGCAAGTGAGATGTAAATGCAAAAATAATATTATTGATATTGTGTTGATATTTTTCCTAAGGAAATCACTGTTTTCAACAATGCAGAGTACGTGATTTCATGTTTATTGTGTAATAACAGCCTTGTGTTGTGATGGTAAGTAGAACACAGATACAGCTCTTCAGTGATGTACAGTACTCCTTCTTATCTTTAATTAAATGCTATTCACTTGTAGTGGAGCATGTTCTGTGATTGCACATATTTACTGTCTCTAAGTAACTTGCCATCAAAACCACTAACTAAACTCAGTGCCCAAAGTGATTTGTATCTTTTATCCCGTACTATCTGACGCTATCCTGTTTCTTCTCTGTATTATTTCCAGTTTCCATTTTAAAAATTAAAGGGCAGAATTAAACACTGTTACATGATTTTCCTCCAACCATCTCTGCTTTGATCTAGGGACATGTACCTATCTAGCTCTCTGCCCTTCCCCAGAACAGTAACCCCTGGGGATACCATAGAGCATGGAGATGATACAATTTAATAAAGTCACAATAAAACATCCAAGGCCTTTCATACTTTTTCACTTTCTTTAACTCAATTTATTTTTCATTTCATGGACAGAGATTTAGTCCTGGTATTAGTTTATGATTTTGCTGAAAGAATTACCGAACACATACAAAAAGGAAATATTATTTTTATTATTTATTTCGTGCCATGTATACCATAGGAAAAAAAAAAAAAAAAGAGTTGAAATCACTTCAGTACCGCTGTGTTTTTCATTACAAAGTTATTACATATAGAAATTACTCCAAATTATCTGAAATGAATGGAAATTATGAGGTTTAAATTCCCCAGGTTACTGCAAGCACAGCACTGGAAATTTATTTTGTCATCTTGCTGAACATAATTGCTACAACAAAATTTCTTCCATTTTACAACCGCAGCATAACTTATTTATACCAGTGTTGTTGTAATTTTACATCAATAAGTTGCATGGGAAGGAGTACACAGGTGGTAATTGAAAACAATAATTTGTAGTGGGGTCCAGGTGGAACGGTTGGCTCAGGAAAGACTTTATTTGCTGCTTTGCAAACACTTTGCATCTCTGTGGCCACTGAGTATCGTGCCTCCAAAGCTTTGGTCCCAGATCTATGAGTCACAGACTCATAGAGTGGCTTGGGTTGGATGGGACCTCAGTGATCACCCAGTTCCAACCCTTTGCCATGGGCTGGCTGCCACCCACCAGCACAGGCTGCCCAGGGCCCCATCCAACCCTGCCTTGAATGCCTTCAAGGATGGACACTCGCAGCTCTCTGGGCAGCCTGAACTGCATTTTGAAGTGGCAGCTGAGGGGTGAGGAAAGACCAACCAACACTGTGTCACTGACCTGCAGCTCCCAAGCAGAACAAAAGCAGAAGTGTATGAGACTTGATGAAAGCAGGACAGGGAAAGTGGCAAGAGTGACCCTGATGTCAGGAGCATGTCCCTGCTATCACCACTGGGACAACCTCGAGGGGGCTGAGGGGGAAGGAAACCCAAAGCAGCACTGGGTATCCTTCTGTGTGCTCTGGGGTTGTGATGGCCAAGGCCATCTGCTGCCCATGCAGCTCCACAGTCATCAGTGAGTGCAGAGATAGGCAGAATTGCTTTGTCTGAGGGGATGTTGTTATTGGATCATTTTCAATTAAGATGTGAGTAGTTGCCTGAGACATGAGCAATGACGTTTCACTTTCATACTTTGCTCTACTCTTTATGAACAAGAATGTGTAATTTGGGTGCAATACACAAGCGCTCCCAGGCCAGGCATCTGCACTTCTCAGTTGTCAACAGGAATAATGAAACTGTAGAGGCTGCTGCTGAATCCAGAAACCAATGAATGTTCCTCTCTGAGATCAGCCACTCAAGTTAAAATAATAATAACAACAACAATAATAATAATAACAACAATAAAAGCAACAGCCACCACCATTAGTATATTACTATGAGTATAACCCTATTTAAATAAAGTAGGAAAAGCATGGAGGAATAAAGAGTAACAAAGGAGGTGCCTTTCCTTTCTTATATTCTGATTAGGATTTTCATGATTCACAAGAGTTGGCCTGGAACATCTCTGCCATGAGTTCAAGATGAAAATTTCATTGCCATGTTCAGAGCGTCGAGGTCTTTGTTATTTTAAACAATCCCAGGATTTCTGTCTTAAAATCATCTGAGAAAGCAAAGAGAAGGAATTGGTTGAAACTTATAAACTTGCATTTGAAAGCAGAGGAGAGCTCTATAGCTTCTATATTACAGGATGTTGAAGTTCCAAGGACTATGGATGGAGGAGGGGTTCTTTCTTCCCCTTCCCATGTAAAATGAGTTGTGCATGAAGCTCTGGATAGAAACAATGAGACAATGCTGTGCATTTACATAATGGAACCTCTTTTAAAAGTACTTTTTTTTTTGGAGGAAAATCTCTCTCGTTCTAGTTGTCTTTCTTCTTTCTTTCTGTCTTTTTCAGTGAAACTGGTGCTAACTAGTGCTGGTTCCCAGAGCTCAGCTCATTGCATCAAGCAGCGATGGCACTTGCTTTCTAAAGACACTAACAATCCTTGGACTGGATTCGACAGGGAACACGTGCCAGCTCTTTTTGAAAAAGCCTCCCCAGCAACAGCAGATTTTGCCCATCTTTCTTCCATTTATTTTGTTTTTGTAAAAAACAGTGATGACCCCAGAATTATGTGGATGTCCAGGCAGCACCTTACTGGCATTCTCAGCAGATGGGGTGCTGTCAGTTTGGGCTCTGGGTGCCGGTGAGGTGCACTCCCCTCCACCTGTGACTGTGGGAAGAAGCAGGAATGTACCTGTAAACCGAAGAAAGAAAAGGGGACCCGATCCTGCATTTTGTAAGAATATCTTAATAAAAATAATTTTAAAAAGCAGTGTTTTTCTTCTGTTGCTGGTTCTGTGGTTTTTATTTTTGCTTTTGCCTGTTTTGACTGAAAACAAAAACAAAAACAATGTTGGAGAGGAAAACTGGGCTCCAACCTTTGGAAAGCTCTCAGCATGGTCAGCACTTGGGAAGGGCTGGAAAATGAGGGGCTCTGCATGGAGGAAAAATGTAGGAATCAAAACAACAGAACAGCCCAGAGCACTGGCCTGGCAGGGCACTTGTGGGAAGGCTTAGAATGGAAATGCTGAGGAAATCTAATTTCTGAAATTCACTCCTGGAAACATCAGTGAGTGACAGACACCAAAAACGAGGGGGCAACGCATGTCTTGAAAGCACGGCACAATCTGCACCTGTTCTGCTGCTTTCCAGAAAGTGTCAGGAACAGGGCAGGGAATAATACACCATCCTCTTAAGCCTTCATTTTGTGCCACCCTAAAATATACCACTGACATGGAAAAGAAAATCAAGTGAATAAACGTCCCAAGTTATATATATTTGAATAGGTAACGAGAACAATTTTACTGTTTGCCATAAATGAAAAAAGCCACCAAATCATTGCTCTGATTGAGGTTCTGAAGCTCTGTTTATGGCTGCAAAGCGATTTGATACAAAAAAAGAATTACACATTTTGAGTTATTATATCACCCAGAAATTTGATGCCACTTAACTATGTAATTTTCAGAAATGATATAAAACCATTGCAGGAAAATATTCAGGGAAGCCCAAAAGACCTCTTTTTATCTTTTTTTTATGGGTCTAAAATGAGAACTCGCAGAGATCCTTGCACTGTGTGTGAAGGCTGAACTGCCACCTCGGGAGCTTTATTAATATGTATGTAAATATGATCTGGTTGGATCCTGTGCTTCTGTGTCTTTTCACAAGGTGGAGCGGCTAACGAAGCTGATCACATCCGCACCCCGTGTTTATTCTTTCTCTCTCTCTCTCTCTCTCTCTTTTCTTCTAAGCAGCAACATTTAAAGATTCAAAGAGAATGAGGATAGCAGCCTCATTTATGTCAGATTGTCTCGATCCTCCTTCCTTCCCTCTCTCTTCTCCCCCCAACTCCCAGATCCGTATCAAAAACAATTTGCTTCTAACTTAGCATGGGTCGGGAAGAAACTCAAATCACATCACACAGAATCTGCAGCTCCAATTTCTCTTCCACTGAAAAGTTATTTGAGAAAATGGGGAGAAAGTGGAAATGCATTCGAAATGCGCCCAAGTGCCACAACCAGCTTATCCTTTGCGAGGATATCGGGACTTCCTCTTCACGCTGCTATTTGCATATCTATATCCGTGCCAAATTTTAGCTAAAGACGTTGCACGATTCCAAAAAAAAAAAAAAAAAAAAAAAAGGACAGAAAAAGCAGGAAGCTGAGCGTGTGGGTGCAGAGGGCTCTTGACTCAGCACGCCCCATGTGTGGGGTGGAATGGAGTTATTCCACATCACATCAGCCTGTTTTCCCCTACGACAAGGATGGTGCTCCTCGATGGGAACTCTTCAAACCCTTGGTGTATTGGGCAGACAGAGGAGATTGCCTCAATACAATCATTACCTTAATACAGTTTTGTGCATGCTGGTGTTTTTCCTTTTTAATTTAAAACAAAGCACAAACAGCAAATAGCACCCTGAGAGATAGTCCAAAGCTTGCTCTCTTCTTGCAGGTTATGCTCTCTTTTTCTTCTTTGCTTTTTTTTTACCTTTTTTTTTTTTTTTTTTTTAAATAAGGAGCAGCGACTCCTGCTTTGGACAGGCAGCAGTGCTGGGGCACAGCGCACGGCCCTTTCCCGGCTGCGGTTCGTGCCCGGCGCCCAGGGTGGCACAGAGCGGGGCGATGCCCGGCGCAGCCCCCAGGGACCCGGCCCCTTTGCGGTG
>JAOWBP010002559.1:42198341-42209185 GCA_028571105.1 Tragopan temminckii | reverse complement strand
AGTATAGGCATCTTAGACATTGCCAGGCTGAGTAGATTGTATAAAATCCATTGCTAACAGAAAGGTGAGACCTACCAGGACTAGAGGAGATACAGTCACATTCAGGGTAGTGTTGTATGCTAGGACCTGTGCACCTCCACATTAAAACCATGTGTAGCTGTGGTTGATGGTGTGCTTGGTGGGCTTCATAAGATTCCTCTGTATGATGGGTTCAAACTCCAGTGAAAGCTGTTGTATGGCACTTCAATGTAAGAAGGGCTGAGCGACTCCAGGATCTGTGCCCTTAGTCACAGACATGCCTAGGTGCTACAGAAGATGCAAATGCTCTGTGCTCCTGCACAAGTCCAGATTTCAAGATCACAGCTTTCTTGGCAAGGATGAGTACCTATGAAGCTCAACTCAGCCTATACTAGCCTAGTTATTTTTGTAATGTTAGGAACATAAGATGCAATTGTTAGGTAATTGTTAGGAATTTTTATTATGTTTTCTTTGTTTCATGGAAAGGAACGTTATTCATATATATTAGAGTGGCTACTGTACATACTGTACATACAGAAATCCAAATATCAATTTGCATGTACCTAGCACGCAGTTCTGCCCAAAATGTACAGGCTAGATAGTAGTTATCATTACCTGCCTGGGTAATATTTGCAGTGAGATCAAAATAGTTGTAAAAACCGGGCAACTGAGCCCCAAAATAAAAGATCCTCCCTTGCCCCATGTGCCACAGAGATGGCTTCTATTTAAAGCCAGTGCTCACAAAAGAGCACAAATTTTATCCTTGATGCTTGAAGCCCAAGTATTTACACAGGGAATTTAGACTCTTCACTTGTGGTTTTGGCAAAAGCTTCACACAAATGTTTTGCACTGGTGGTCTCTTAGCCATTTAAGATAAATGGCAAAATCAAATGCAGTCCTTGCAGACTAGAGTGCTGGATGCTGTGCCAAGGATGAACTATTCCTGTTTGCCTCACATGTGTAGCTGTCAGATCAACACGTACGCTCGGTATCTGAACCAGGATTCTCGAGGTGGACAGCTTCCCTTCCAAGTGTTGCTTTTTTAGGGCTGGAGGAAACATGGGTAAAAGTATTTCTTCTTGCTGCCATGGCATTGCATGTGTATGCAAGGTGCACATGTGTGCACGACAAAATTGCCACCCCCCAGAAAAGGAGAATATTTGCTAAAAGATACCCCGCAATTAACACATGTATTTCCCGATGTAAATGCGAGGGAAACTGTTGTTTATGATCTACCACTGTGTGGTAACTGTTGGCAAATGCCAGCTTTTTAATGGTGACCACTCCACCACGTCTTCATTTAGAAACTGCCCTTGATTAGTAGCCTCGCTTTATATAATAATTAAGTGGAAGGCGCAGTTTTGAATAAATGGGGTAGGATACAGAGCGGTGCTGTACTCACAGTTTTCCTCTAATGTCTGCTGCTTCTGCACTGGCCAAAGATGTGGGTCTTCCTGACTCTGTGCGTGCATGTCCGTTTGTGCCTGTCTGTATTTATGCAGGTGTACACTGATATTTAAAGCTTGTGTCTGAGTTTTCTAAGCTGCAGAGCTCCACCTGGACTAGTGCCAGGAGCAGCGAGCATTTCCAGTGGAGCAGGAGAGAGGTCTAAAGACAGCTTTGAAATGGCAGGTGATTCCTAGAGGGGTTAAAAATAAATAATACTTCTGGAAGTTTCAATACTGTTTTTTAGCTATCGGGAAAAAGGTTGCTCCATTCTTTGCAGGCTCAACAGGGAAGCAGTGTGCATAATGGGAGCGTGCAGAATGCACAACTGGCTGCGGGTCAGGCGGGCAGGCAGCACAGCGGCCCGTGAATGCTTCATTCCAGGAGCTCTGCTCCTGGCGTCCCTCCGAAGCCATTTGAGCTCAGAGTCACTGCACTTTGTCTGTGCTGCCGTGTCGAGACCGCTTCAGCAGCAGCAGCTCGGCAGAGAGCCTGCCCGGTTTTGTGTCAGCTAAATGCATTAACACAGCCGTAAAACAATAATCCCCCTTTTGATTTGGTCCCTGAGTAGTGCTGGTGGTGACGCTCGCCGCCTCTGGCTCTCCCTGCACTGGGACTGGCTTTGCCCTTGCTTCTCCCCTCTCCGTGCCCAGGCAGGCCCAGTCTGGGCTCACGGGGCCACTTCTTGCACCCTCCCAGTTTGCTGCAGGCCTGCATGCCTCAGCTGGGCCCAGGCAGGGGTCAGAGCGAGAGTGTAGCATGTTAGGCAGCCAGCCCCCGCCTCGCCTGCTCCCCCTGATGATGCCTCCTCTGTCCCTTCAAACTTAGGTCCGACTGACAGTTTTTTCTATTGTTTTTTCTCCAGGGCCGTCCAGGCCTGCAAACCTGCCGGGGGCTCCCATAGCTGCCTCCTCCCACCCTCACACATCCGTCATCACGTCACCTCTCCGCGCACTGGCCTCTCTCCCGCCCTGCCTTAGCCTGCCCTGCTGTGGTGCACGTGCAGTCTCAGTTGGCGGGACTCAGACTGAGATTCAGACTGAGACGTCAGGTACATTTGGATGTCATTGTCAGTTGTCAGGTAATAGAAACATTTCTTTTGTTGTTGCTATCTGAAGGTCAGTAGTGCTGCCAAGTGATGTCATCTTTGCTATGGGAGAACTGCCTTCTCTGGGTTGTATGGGGAAGGCACTGGAAGTGTCCCAAACACCCCCTGCCCTCCCTCTTGCCCCCTGCACCCCGGCAGAGAATGGGAGCGGGAAGGGGTGCGCCGCTCCCTCCTTTCCCCCATTCTTCCCCTCCTGCCTGCCACGGTCAGATGTCACCAGCGGCTGCTGGGCCGTTCGTGCCACATTGTGAACAAATGTCTGAAACTCTTCGCAGAATGTGATAGCCTGGTATCAAGATTTCATCTCTCTGGGCTGTTTATTTTAAACTTAATTGGATAACATTAAACATCTGAAGTCTTTCCCCTACCCCCTCTTTTTTTTTTCTCCCCCTAATCATTTGTATTAAAGGCTTTCCTCCGCGTCCATGTGCACGCAGGATGTATGTGCTCCATGCAGTTTTCTCCTTTGCTTTGAGAAAATGCTCCTTGGTAACTTGCCACGCATCCCTCCCCTCTCCCCCATCAGCTTTTTCTTTCCTTTATTCCTTTTGGATGCCTGACTTTTGTCACTGTGAGGAGGGGAAAGTGATGTGGAAATGAGGGCACGCTCAGCTCGCCGGAGAGGATGGGGACATATTGTTGCCAGACCCCGTCATTTCAGACCCAGTGATCTCTTTGAAATCAGTGGGTGTTTCTGAGCATGGCTCAGTTGTAGGATTGGGTCTGTGGTGAACTGCAGGCTGGAGAGGTGAAAATGGGGAAGGCTTAAATGAAAATACAGCTGTGGCAAAATCTACAAGCGTTTATGAGGGAGACTAACCGTGGTGGGCCAGCTCTTGCAGCCCTGATTCATGCTGATGTGCATGGAGTTTTAATAGAGAGCTCAAAAAATAATGGAAAAATCGTGTCTGAGGACCAAAGGAGTTAGAGAGATGGCAGGTCACATGTAAAATCTTTGTCAAATGGCTCCTTCTGTTCCCTCTAAGATGGCCAAAGTTAACTATGCTCAATATATTCCTTACAAAAGTATTTGTGCTGCTGCAGTGTGCTGTATCTCACAAGAAGGTTTCTGCACATCTGAATTTGCTGTAATAAACCAAGAGAAAAAGTTTTTCATCTTGGAAGCCCTCTGTCTTTAGCGAGAAAATTTACTCGTGAGGAGACTGAGAGGGGTCCTGTGTAGACCCCAGTAAAGCTTGTGGCACACGAGGCAGGCTCCTGTGCATCCTGACTGAGGCCCAGACATTTGTGCTGGCATGGCAGCGATGTGTGGCATGGTGTGACATGACCAGCATGTCCCAAGGACCTGGTCTGACTTAGCCATGCTGCCATATACAGCGTGTCGGTATGTGTGTGTTCATCGGGCTCCGGTTCATCGACCTCAGCAGACTGACCAACTGACCTGAGACGGGTGTGGAGATGGGCTCTTCTGGGTAATGGGCACTGAGTGAGATAGGTGCGCTGCTCTCCCCAGCTGATAAAACAAACTGGGACTGATCTGCTTTCCTGTTCTACCTTCACAGAAGCAAACTGCATGCAGGCAGGTAGCTGTAAGAGCGAGTTGGCTTCCCACTGCTCCTGCTGCCAATAGCCAGTGGGGAGGGAAGGAAGCAAAATTAAAAAGGAAGGAAGGAATAACTGATTAAAGGAGGTGGGAAGGCGAGGCTTTGGTATGTTACATACCTTCAGTTCTCGCTTTGGAGCTAGTTTTCAGTAGTGTGTTTGCTAGGAGAAGGATGCCAGCTCTGTGGAGAGAGAGACCTGTTATCATGGCTTCCTGTAATTACTGCTGCAGTCTGTGGCACTTAGAGAATAGGTTTTATCAAAGTGCATGCTACATGTTTATGACAGTAGTTGGTCAATCTCTGCTTGAAAGAAGCATTTTCTTCCCTTGAAAAAGAGATTATATCTTTTTAACTCTTTCTTAGCTCCCTCAGTAAATAAGCCAAGGCATGTTTTAAACTCTGCAGTAGGAGTTGCAAGATCCTTCTAGCACTTGAAATGTTTTGTGGAAATGAAAAAAAGTGAGTTCTTTGTGTTGACTAGTAATCTAGGGATGATCCCTGCATTGTGCCCTCTTTTTTAATATAGCCATTTACAATAGTCACTTGCTGCAGCTTTAGAGATCTGCTTGTCTCTCTCACTTGATTAGCCTTTTATTCTGTCAGCCCTGTTCTTGCTTCTGAGGAATTGTTTCCTTCTTTTAACAAAAGCCATCAACAGTTCCCGCCTCTCCTCCTCCTTCATCATTTCTTACCTTTCCTGTTTTTCAGCATTCATTTAATTCAGGACCTGGAGTTTTTCAGCGCAGCCCTCAAGCAGGCTGTGAACCTGAAGGCTGGAAGTTGCAGGTATCCCCAAATCAAGCCCTCGTGTCCCAGCTATTTTGTGCTGGAGAACCCAAGACAAAGGCTGCCAGTAGAGTTTGGGGTCTGCAAGTGTAAAAGCTGCATTTTGCAATCTTGGACCAGGACACAAGATTGCTCAGTGAGCTGAGTAGCATTTAGCTGTGCAGACGGGAGGAAAGTCCTCTGCCTCAGAGCAGTTTGTGATTTGTACGGAATGGGGATGCTGGTAGCTACTTCAGTCACAGTAGATGATGCTGGGAAGTCTGCTTGGATGTCCAGCATTTCTCCTGAGAGTGTTGGTTGTAATCCCTTCTGTCTTTGTACCTCTCTTTGTGTTCAAGGCACCACAGAGTGAGGAATCTGCAGGTAAAAACCTGTGTTTTCTGTGATTTTTAAAATACCTGCCACTGGAATAGTTTCTCTCTCGGTCTCCTTATTTATTTATTTTTGCATCAGCGACTTCTGTCTGCTGAACTGGGTTCTCCTGTTTAAATGTTTTTAGTGCCTATTTAATTAGAAGTTGGAATAGAGTCATGAAATTCACGGGGTTGTGTAGCTTGGATCTAAAATATAAATGGGCAAAGCATTCATTTTTGCTTTACCCCTTGCCAGATTAGGGTGCTTTTCTGAGCCTGCTTTTTATTTCATTTCAATGAATTGCAACTGCTAAGAGTAACTGTAAAATGCACACAGGTTTTTTTTTTTTTTTTTGCACAACAGAGACATGCAAATGATTGTTGAGAGACATAATTATGTAAAGAAAAGTATATGCCTGTATGTGTGCACACATACACTGCAGTGGTTTTTGTGGGTCTATTTTTTCACAATACATCTTCATAAGGCTCTTTCTATGATGCTGATTTATTAATATTGTACATTAAGTCTTAAATTGTCAAAGCTGCCTAAGAGATTTGGATGCCCGTTTCCCATTAAAGTTAACGAGAAACGAGCTTTGCAAATCTCAGCACAGAAGTGCATGGCACTTTACATTGTACTCTCCTAAGAAAAAAAGCCTCTGCCCTGAAGACCCTACAGTGCAAAAGCCCCATGAGAGGAATTCGGATCGGCATAAGATGAAGTGAATCTCGGTGATACACATACTTTATCCCTTCTGCCTGCACTCAGATGCATACCTGATCCAAAATCTTTGGATCTGGGCACATGTGCAAGGGTTTTATACACCTCTGTAAGGATAATTAAATCTGCCCAGTACACAAACATTCAGCCAACCAGTGAAACTGCTTCCTTCCCACATGTAGGCTGATGGAAGGAGATGGAAAGCAATTACGATACTCAGTTGCATACATAAAAACAGCAAGTGGGCATAGGCAGCGGTGATTAATGGACGGGGCTGTGAAGCTGAAGATCTAAAACAGGGGAAGGCATGGGGCCATAGCTCAGAAAAGTGAAACAAGCTCCTTTTAATTAAACGAGTCAGCTGTGTTAGTCATTAGGACATTCTGAAAATCACACAATCATGTTGTAAAGCTAATATCAATTTATTTGGCTACTGAAATTCAACTGACTGCTATATTTCTGTTTTCTTAGCAAAGGTTAAGGCAACAGTAAAGATAAAAGAAATACCTGTCAGTAAATAATAGGTTTAAAAAGAATATTTTCCCCTCCTTCAAGTCTATCACAGAATTCATTTTGTGTTCATTTTATAACCAGAATCAGCCAATAAGAAAAGCTAGATTAGACCACCTTGCTGTATAAAGCTTGCTGCAATTAATACAGACTGTCTAGAAAGCAGAATTATTTCAAAAACTTTTATGTTAATGATAAGGTATGTGGTGGGCACATTTCTTACTAGGGCAAGAAGCAAACTTTTGTTCTCTCCAGACTGGGCTTTATTAACACAGGAGGGTCAGTGGAAAACAAAACAGTAATCACAGCAGAGAACACAAACTCATCCGACAACAGCCTCCTAACTCATCTAGTCCCAGGGCAATGACTGATCCATTACTCTTCATTTTTTGCTGAGCGGAATCTTAAAAAAAAAAACAAAACTCAAGTAAAATTTAATTTCTGATTGGCTGTGGGTGCTTTTTCAAGAAGAGAAAGAGGAATTTTAGGTGAATTTGTCTGAGGTCAGACAAAGACTGAGGGCAGCTTCCCTGACGCCCTTTATAAATGTATAGTTTAATTTTACTGCATAAAAAAAGGTTTGCTTAAAGTACTGGCTAACATTCAGGAGAGATGTCCCTATTAGTCATGGTTACATCTATTTATTTATTTTAGTGAAATATTTAGTGCGTGCTGTAGTAGAATTGACTTTCTGCACAGTACTTACAGAGTGCAGGGCTGTGTGAGAGATGTATATGCTAAGAACTGTTATGCATCAGTCTGTGAGTATGCATCTATCTTTTCATCTATCTATCAATCTCTGTGTTCATCCATCTATCTGAGTATTAAAATCATATGTGACCTGTCTGTCTGTGCAGCTCTCTGTCTCACCAGATATTAAACTCAGATCTAAACTGAAAATAGATGGATCTAATCACAAACTTCTTTTTTGACTCGATGGTGTGTTTGTCAAGAGGCAACGAAGGGACCTTAAGGGAATGAAGAGGCAGACAAAATTAGGGTGCTGCATGGGGCAGCAACGCTGGCAATTTAAGCGCGGCTGAGGCTTTGTTCCAGACAAGCTCCCTATCACTCTAACTTTGTAAGTCCTAATTATGCGAAGTTAAGAACCAGCAGGGGCAATAGTGATATTTAAAGGTGCTTTAAAGTGGACGCCTGCAATTTCCAGACATCCACGGAAAATGAAAAGCTTTTAATTGCAATATTAATGGGGGGAACTGAATCTGGTAGTCTCAAGACAAAAGGGTGCAAGAAAACATTGCCTACAGTAAAGACAATGGCTCCAACAGAGAGTTAACTCGATCGCATACCACTATGCTGAGCCCGAGAGTCTGAACTCTTCAAACGCTCCAAATGGAGAGCTAAATCAAAGAATCCTGTTTCAAATCCATCCAAGATGTTGCTGTTTTTCTCCTCTGACAGGAGAAGCATTTGGAAGTGCAGTTTCTTTCTTTTTTTATAGCTGTCTTAAAAAGGAGTTTGGATGTTTAGCACAGCTGGTGCTCATTACATTATGCACTATCAATAAAATAGCATGTGTAATTAATTTTTAATGCAGTGCTGTATGCAGCGCTTTAAAGCAGTTACTGTATGGGGAGAGCCGACACCGGTCACTGACATCAGAAATATTGAAATAGAGGGCTAGATTTTGCATTTTTAAAAGGTGTATGTGCGAGCTGGGGGAAGGGTAATTCCCAGCCAGTGGTTCTCTGGTCACAATCAAATTTAAAAAATATAGGAACAAGATGGATGAAAGTGCTCTTATAATTTACTTATTGCTATGGATGAATTTATTTCCTTGTAGTTTGCTGAGGGATGGCCGGTTTAGGCTTGGTGACTTCAGAGGCTGGGTAAGCACCAGGGGACTGCACAGCAACTGATCCATCTTCGTTAAAGCTCAAATGCTTCGCTGCCATCAGGTGGGAGGTGAGGCGAAAGGTGAGGCTGGGAGAAAGCAAAGGAAAGGCATTCCTGTTTGCTCTCGTAAAGCAGTTATTTTTACAGGGCTCCTTTCTTGTGCTTTGTTGTTCACATTAGTAATAACCCCCTGTTTTTTTCTCAGGATTCATAAACTATTTGGCTATACTGGTACTTTGGAAGGGAGAGAGTAGCTTTGGTTACAGAGAGGCACCACTGATGGCAAGTTGCCTGCTGCTCTGACAGAAGACCCAAACAAATCACAGCCTTCTCTTTTCTTGGCACTTATGCAGTACTTTCCAGAAAACACCAGCATAAATAAAGACTTCTTTAATCGGGCATGGTAGGCAAGGCTTGGGCACCTCTGTGGCTATCAGTGCATCCAGAAACACCTCAATTGTCCAAGGGAAGAGCAAACCAGGCTTTGAAGTTGTGGTAATGTGCGGTGTGTCTTCATAACTCAGCAAAGGGCAAGGTATCACTTTTGTGTTTGCAGGATAGGACCAGCCTCTGTTCCACTGTGTTCTCTGTTCCTTTTCAAGCAGTTTTCTGCATGCCTCTTGGTGAACACTTCCTAAGAAGATAAGAAATCAAATGCAGGAAGAGAAGGGAGGAAGCAATCACCTACAAAGCGACAAAATTAGAGGTAGTGTTCATCAGGTGCCTTGCCTTTTGGTTGGGCAATGCACTTCTTTCTGAGAGCTGGTTTTTTATACGTGTGTGCAAGTCATAAATGTTTGCAATTATTCTTTCTTTCCCTCAGTAAATTGCCATTCACTTGTACATAACATATGCTAAACAGTTCACTTGTACAGCCTCACCTGGCATATTCAGGATGGAGTCTTCTTCTGTCCCCTCAGCAGTTGATTTTTTGTCACCGTCTCTCTTATCACTTGCTGTCAGATACGTGCGGAAGTGTTTGCATACTCGCCTGTGCCAGGAAGTGAACTGGGCTGTTCAGTTTGTGTGAACAGAGACAGACCTCTTGTGCACAAATATAATGCTCAGTGTCAGAGGAAGTAGGGCAAGCCATGGTGTATGGTGGTAGTTGTGATGAGGACTGCTCTTCGATTCGTGAGCCAGCGGGAAAGATGGAGGCAAGAAAGATGCAGTATATGTGAAATGGCTATATTTTACTTTTTATTTCATTTACTTTTTTATTTACTTATGGTGGAATTGGATAACGTATTCCTGGTGTGGTTCAGGTTTAGGGCAGAGAATGGTTCTGCAAAAAAAAATTACCCCCCCATCCCTCCAGAGCTGCCTCTTTCAGAGGACCTGCATTCTTTTTTCCTTTTCAGAATGCTTCATAAAAATAGATGAAAGAAAGAGATCTGCGCTCGGATGGGATGCTTTATGTTCAGAAAGGGATCTGAGTAAAAGAAGCCATGCTGGTACACCTTGTGCGTGCCCGACTGGGCTTCTCTGTGCTGCATGTTGGTCCTTCTTTCTGCTGAGCTGTAAACAGCTGAGCAGCTGTTAGCAACATACGTTTTTATGCTGTTTGCTTTCTTTTGGACAGGCTTTTTCTAAGCATTTTTGCAGTACATACAGGAATCTGGTAGGCTAGAGCATGGCGTGTGCCCCTGCTATTTTTTTTCCTTTCTTATCTTATTCAGTTAATTTCCATGGGTGTCTATTGTAGCTAATGCGACCTACTGTAGCACAAGTTGGGGAAGCCAGGCTCTGTGAGTCAGTAAAACATGCACTTGGAAGAAAGCGGGCAAAAATCCCATATAGCAAAGGCTTACATTTTTTATGAATTCAGCTGTAAGAGTCAGAGGTCCTGGGACTTACGAAATGAGGTTAATGCAGGCACTAAGCGAAGCGGTGGGGAGGCAAAGGCGCTGGAACCACACCATGAAACAGTGCTTTTTAAATTATTGTCTGCACTAATAACATAAGGAACCACAGGTTAGAGAGAGGCTAGTTTACCAATGTATCTACAGCTTTTATGCCTGTTTAAATGTCCATTTGGAGCCAACTGTCAATGCATTGTGTTCAGCCCGTTCCCTGGAAACGTGAGGAGAGCATCCCATCCTCTCTGTGTGTCAGACTGTCTCCTTACATCTCCTGTATTGACCTAGATTGTTTCACATGAGGCCCTGATCTAAAACTGATCCTTACATCTCCTTCTCAGCTGTGCGAGGCTCCCAGGGCACTCTGTATGGAACAGCCCAAGGGATGAGCTAAGGATTGCTGTGACACACAGGTGCTTAGCCAAGCATCTTTCCAGGACACATTTTCTGACTTCAGTTTTTGTTGTACTCTTACACCAGCAGTGAATCTGGGCTGTGGAATTCTGGGAAGAACTGAGTATCAGAGCATTTTTGGGAAAGACACAGTCTTTAAAAGTGGTCATAGGATCAAGATGAAAATAAAATAAAAGTTAATGAAATGTGGAAAGACCTCAGCATGGC
>JAOWBP010002559.1:42186120-42198241 GCA_028571105.1 Tragopan temminckii | reverse complement strand
AGTCTTTAAAAGTGGTCATAGGATCAAGATGAAAATAAAATAAAAGTTAATGAAATGTGGAAAGACCTCAGCATGGCAGTAGAGCCCTTTGCCTGAGGGGGAACTATTTTTTCCATATGCTTCTTCTAAAAGAGACTTGGAGTATTCTCTCCTCTGCTTGAACAAGAAAGTTCATTTATTATGGCAGAGGCAGGTTTAAAATGCAAATTCTGTCCCAAAATTAGGTCTGAGTGTTTACGGATTGATTAATCTAAATCCTTTATAAAAATGTGTGAACCGTTGATTAAACTGGGAATAGGATCATTGTGGTTTTGCCTGTGGTCAGGACAAGATTAGTAAGTAACTTTCTGCAGAGCTGCATAAAATTTAATAAAAAAGTGAAGTTCTTTCTCTACTTTTTCTGGTTTCTCTTGAAACTGAACTGATGCCTCCATTGCAGGAGTCGATGCAGTCTTCAGAACTCTGCAGCCCACTGAAGATAAACGCTTCTCTACCGTAATCAATAGATAAGTAGAGTAGCTGTGAAATAATCCTGTGAAATGGCTGCGAAGCCCCCAGTTGCCTTCTTACTTTCTCTGTGCATTTTCCAGAAGGAGCAGTGTGAAAGCTAAGGCAGTGTTCGCCCCTGCCTCCACCACCACTGTCAAAGTTCATTAGTGCAGTTGGGTGCACTCACAAATGTCTGAGCTCTTGCAGTGTTCAGAGGCCTCCAGCCAGCTAGCCTCCCTTCCTGCTCTCCCCAGTGTGAGGGAAAGCCCGATGGTCAGGGTTTGAGGTGGGCAGATGAGGTTTAATTTAATTTTGTGTCCCGATAGCATCAGCTCTGTAAGGGAGAGTAAGGGTATGTGGGAGACACTGCCATCCCTGCCTTAAATAATTTGTTCCTTGCCCTTTTCTCTTAAGTCTGCCAGGCTATACCTTGTGATTTTAAAGTGGAATTTCTTAAATTTGTTTTATCCTTTAAAGGTAAAGATGAGCAAATGCTTGTGCTGTCTCCTCACTCTCACTCTTCCTTCGCAGATGCCTTTGCCCCCTGGGGCGGCTGGGACTGCCAGGGAGGGTGCCAGGGGCATGCAGGGTCCTGGTTCTCTCTGCTCCTCTCCTGGCAGTGCCTTGGGTACAGCTTCCTTCCAGCAAGCCCCAGTGAGTCACCGTCCTGCAGCTGGGCTATCTGATGGGAGTGGAGAGCTGATGGTAAAGGGCTGCTCTGCTTGCAGCCACCCTGCTTGCCTGGCTGCTGCATTGCCACACCTTCGCCATCCCCTGCACTGCCCCAGACCTTATGCTTCTGTCTCTTTTAACACAGCATTTCAGCTGTGCCATCAAGTAGGTCCTTAATCCCTTGCTGTCTCTGCCACTGGTCCCTACAGTAATAATTACAGCTTTTTAAAAAATGTTCCTTTTTAAAATCAAGTCTAAAGTGAATGTACTTTTTCTTGCTTTTTCTTTTTTTCACTTTTATTTTTTTTTTAATGGAAATGACTGCTGAAAGTAAACACAGCTTGCAACATGCAGACTTATTGGGCCAGCATGAATTTCCTTAATAAGCTGGGATATGTGTGTGCGCGCGTGCGTGTGTTTTTTCCCCTTAAACCGTGCAATAAGTGTGCTGTCGCTTTAAATCCTAACTCAAACTTTACTGGCGATTTTACAGAGCCTGGTTTCATTTATAGTGGAGCCAGACTTGCTGTGTGAGAGCCGTCCGCATGCTGGAATTAGTCTTAAGCTCGCTTCTGTGGCGTTGCCAAATTCCATGTTTGTGTTTTATTTAGAATTCTTTTCACGGCCAGTCGAATCTGTTCAGGCACACATAGGCAGTGTTGCGCCCCATGGAGAAAATAAGCAAGTTTGCGTTTTCTTTGGCATAGGCCATGGCCACAAAAGACTGCGGTCTAAAAAAACATTTTTTAAAAGCTATTTTAACCCATAACAGATGTATAAAGTAGGCACACGCATGCCAGCTTCCTTAGTTTTAATTAAAAAATAATTACAGCTTTAATGGGATGCTAGTGACAAATTTGGATGAATGGTGGGTGACATTATCTCAAGGCTTGCTTCAACTTATAAATTAGTGCATCTCTCTTGGCCAGTGGTACAGATGAAATTAAACGAAGGAGCAGATTAATATTTCTTAAAGTTACACTGAACCAAATAAAAAAATCAGATCAAATCTAAACCCAAGGCCCCTTCCTCCCTCTCTTGCTCAGATTTCTGTTTGCATGAGATCACGGGACATGGAGAAAAGGTTATTTTCCCTGGCTGAGGAATGATCTGGCCATTGATAAACTGAGCACAGTTCTGCAAAGTACCAGTCCCTTCTGTACTTTCATACTTGGTAGCCTAAAAGCCAAATAGTGGTGATTAGAGTCAGCAGGCACTTCTATTTATAACCACAGCTAACTAGCTAACCTAGTACCTCCGAGCCAGGAAATCTTAAATATAAAACCATACATACACGCTGTGTGTTGCAATGGTTCTCTCTAAACACCTCAGCTAGCTGGTTGCCTTTTGGACTGTGGTGCTGTGATTCTTCACATCTTTAGGCTATTTTCAATTTGGGGCTTTTAAGGCTCACCAGAACTGGGCTGGATGCACAGGTTTGCACAGGTAACAACAGTTTATATTTATGAAGAAATAAACAAAAGGGTAATAAACATGTAATGAGCTAATCCCAGATGGTATCTCCACTGTTATTGCAGTCAGGTGTATGTGGAGCTGGGGAAGGGATTGTGAAGAATTAGCAGGTGAGGCTGCAACTATCTGGAGTTCTTCACCCAGCTATGGTGCTTGCCAGAGATGGGCTTTTCGGAGGGGAGCAGACAATGAGCTTGGTGATGTATTGCACAGGCACACGGGGGATCACTGCGTGCAGAAGGCCAAGCCCTGCTGCCGTTCTCAGACCTACTCTTTCATAAAACTTCTCATCTGCTTAACATTTAGCTTCCATTATAAAAAGCCCTGAAGTGCTGCTGATACATATAATCTAGACGATGAGAGCTGTTCTCCTCTTAGATGCTGTAACAAATATATGACATTGTTTCCTCATTAAAAAACATTTTTTTTTTTTTTCCCTCACGCTGAAGAAACAATAGAGAAAGTGAGCATCACATCTTTGGTGGGCAGCTGCGTACCTTCCACTAAACTAATCCAGATTTGTCTGGAGGTCTGTGGATGTTTTGCTATGCATTTCCACATCATAGTGGCAGTTCCCCCCTTCTTGCTTGCTGAAAGCTGTCTGCCATGTTAAACCAGGGGAACCCAGCAAGAGGAAGCTGCTTTGCTAGGTTCAAGCTGGTTTGGTGAAGTTTGCTTCTTGGCTGATCCCCTGGATCCCTCAGCGAGCAGCTTCTCCCCTGGATGTGCAGGATGTCCGTTGCCTGAAGCTGAACCAAGCCAGACTGTGACAAGATAAGGATTTTAAGGTTTGTGTAACTGCAGGAGAAAAGGAGAGATTTGCCTTTGTCAATAGACTGAGTATTTCTGTGTAATGTTTCCCTGAGCTTGAATTCCTCAGAAGTGAAAATGAAGTTCTAGCATTAAAACTATGAGTCATACAGTGCAGATGAGAGTCATTTCTGCATTCCTGGAATTTTTGGAAGGGAAACATTACATTCATGTTAATCCTTTCAATTATACCTTATTGCTAAAATAATCCATGAGGCATTCTGCAGTAGAGCCCTCTGCTATTTGGTTACAGTTAAGACTTTGAAAATAGCACCTGAAAGCTTTTAGGCTCTGATTTTCAGTATCTTAATATTCTTTTTATGTTTTAACACACAGGATGATCTGGTGTCTTTTTTATTTACTCCATAGGAATTTTTTGTTTAATAAATAAGGCTAATTTGATCTGTTCTGATCTGTCTGAAGTATCTAATTGCTGCTGTAGAGAATGATTAATGTCCAGTTGAAAGGATTCCACATCTCTAAATGAGAATTGAAAGCAGATGTTGGTTTGATGAACGTGCACTGCCCGTTCCTTGTCTGCAGTGGCTCAGAGAGCAAGCTGCTGAGATATCACTATCTATCAAAAGAGAGATGTTAGATGCCAAATACAGTTCAGAGTCGCACACCTATCATGAGCTGAGTGAACAGTTAACAAATAATATATCCTGGGTACTTTTTTTCTCTGCTTGTGAAATATCTAAACACAAGACAGTGTTATCCTCAAATTGTCAGAAGTCTTTGACAAACTCCAGTTCAGGAAAATGCAATGTGAATTGATTACAGCCAGGTTTCTGATTCTGGGCTTTCACTCACCAAGCTGTATTCATTTGTTGTCCAAGGGCAGGCAAGTTCAGTTTCCAGTGCTATTGCTTGCAAGGTTCTGATTCTGAAGTAAATTCAACACTTAACGGAAGAAGCTGGTGCTATTCTCTTTTCTATCAGTGGACGGGCTAGGTGCTTGGCAAGCAAGGCCAAGTGCTTTTCAAAGTTTTCTAGCTTGAATTTGTGAAGATCTGTGGAGAGCATACAGTGAAGGAGCAAAGGACTGAATTACCTGGGCACAAGATCAGTTTTTGTAGTGTTCAGCCAATTGGCAGTGCATCTGCACACAATGAGGGCAACAGCTTTTTAGATAAATGCAGGTACAAACAGGATCTCTTCACGTGGACTCTAGTTTAGTAATGCGTGATGCTTTGCAGTCTTTTCACCAGCAGTGCTCTCTTGGACATCTGAGTACGCCTCCCCAGCCAGTGTGTAACAGTAGGTTAGCAACCAATGCGTGTCAGACCAGAGGAGGAGAAATTTTAGCCAAGGACAGACATTTCTGATGATGGCAGTGGGATTTTCAGTGCTTGTTTTTTAAATTCTCTTTTAAAAATCTTTCCCGGACTCTTTAAATGCTAGTATTACTGTTAACAAAAGAGAAAAAATAATTAGCCTAACAAATTTAGTCACTTTGATTTTATTTTTATTTTTGTAAAATGCCCTTTTCATTTTTATGTTAAATCACTATTCAAACAATGTCTATGACCAGAAAACTATTTCACAGATGGACAGACAGAGATGTGAAGCCCAACAAATCTTCCTTGCTGCCTATAAATCAGCTGGTTTGGGATGTGTGTGTGGCAGGAGACGGAAAGAAAGAGAAGGGGAGACGGTGGATAAAAGGGACAGAGAAAGGACTTGGAGTCATGAAAAAAGACAGGTTCCAGCATCCCAAAGCTCTGACTATATCAACTTCTATTCTGTGGTAATGTAAAAGCTGCAGCAAAGAAGAGTACTTGCAGTGTGACCTGCTTGCCTGGCACCTGAATAGGACTGTAATGCTGCAGGCAGTAGAGAATGGGAGAGGACTGTTTTAGATGTAGCTGGCTGGCTTTTCCATTTGGGAAGTAGCTATAATGACATTCATATCAAGTATAATTCGTTCTCAAAATCCTTGTTGTTGTTGTTGTTGTTTTTTCTACAGCTAATGCTAAATTAAATAGCTAGATTTTCTGCATTAAAGCAACCATACTTTACTGACCCTTGGCCTTCTAGATGATTTCGAATGATTTTTTCTGGACCTGTATCTGTCTGACTGCTATAATGCTAACAGTTCCCAACTGATCTACTGTGAGTGGAGATCAGAGAATGAACTAAAAGTAAATACATGATAGGTCTCTCCCTAAGAAGAAAATACTTCCAGATTATTAAAAAACAAAATCTGTTTTATGTCTTCTTTTACTTCTATTTCTTTCTTCATTGTCTTCTTAGCTTGTAAGACAGAGGTATAATTGACATCCTTGTCCTAAATTAAGATGGTCCTTGTCCTAAATTAAGATGGTGAGATTACCATACTTATGTGGCTGGTAGTATCAGTGGTCTGTGCACAGTGCATAGTAAACTGCATTTCTGTGGGTGGAATCCAGGACTTCACCTACAAGAAGTGGGGTACAGCTTTCAGTTCATTCAGCAATATCTGTTGCAATGTCTCTAGATGTGGTCTCCTGTCTGGTTGTTCTTACATCCATATTTGGGGTTAGAAGAAAAATCCTTGAGAAAACGTGTGAAGCAAGCTATCCTTTCTAACATGGTGGATTTCTCCACTTGCAGTGAACCCAGCCCACTATACAGAGCTGTGAATGTGTATATTTTGCAGGACAGGACTTGTCCGTAGTTTTTTATTGTTTCTGGAAGTGGTCATTTGTGTGAATGCACATGTGCTGTGAGTCAGTATTGGTTTGCTCTGGCTGTTCCTTAGCAGGTTTTCCTGTGAATAAAGGTGTGTCTGGCCGTAAGCAAATTGTGGAACTCCCTTGTGATGGGAGCCAAAAAGGTGCAAAGGGTTTGGGAACTTCACGTGGAGCACACAGCTCACTGCACATCTGAGGAATCTGAAATCTCTGCACAGGCATATACCCTGTTGGCCTTACACAACTGAGGGCATGGCTGTAATTGTAATCATACATCTAAAATAAAAGGAGAACACTACACGCATAGAATGTCCCTTGAAAAGGCAGCTTTAAGAGAACAACAGCAGCCTCTTTTTACAGCTGGGAGAAAGAAAAGCATTTCTGTCCAGGCATTCCCACTGATATCAATAAAACAACCCTGTACCTTGCTAAAAAAAAAAAAAAGGGAAAAAAAAGGAAAAAAAAAAAAAAAGGAAAAAAGAAATTCCACTGTTATGAGTGGATTTCACAATTTGCTGTGTGCTTTTATTGGTATCCCATGAAAAGTATTGATAAGAGAAGGAGATTCTTGTGTCACAAGTCCCATTCTCTGTGGTTTGGGAAATGTAAATCCAAACCTTGTTTCTCCATTGAGTTTCCACCAGGATCTTGGAAAAGTCCTTTAATTTCTCCATACCAATTCAGTAATGAATTCCCACTCTTCTCTCTCTAATGGGAGTATTACAAGGATAAATTTGTGGAATTTTCTCTAGCATTCAAGTACTAAAATAATATAAACCTACAGAAACATATAAGGTGAATAATTTAGGTTAATTTTTTGAGTAATTACTCTTGATTTTTCTTGGATGGAGATGAGACTGAGGGCCACTGATGTTGAATGATGTTTGTCCAACCATTATTGTGAATATTTGAAACCCTCACAAATGTACAGGAAATACTGCTTTTACTGCTCTTTGAGAAAACTGAGGACGCAATAGCGCTCTCAGGTACAGCAGCTTAAGACCACTGCAAATTAAGTCTCTGGAAATCAATGGGGTTGCACATTTGTAGCTGAGATCGGAATTTGGTTTGGCCTTGCATGGTGCTCTATGTGTTAATTCTCGCATCTAAACCTGGAAGAAATGGCTTTTTTATTACAGCAGTGCTTGAAGAGACCCCAGGAAAGTAAGGTGTAAATATTAGAAGTTGCCAACAGCTAGTGGCAGTTTCGGGCTAATAAACTGGAAGTAAATAACTTGGTGATTAGCTGGAATTGGCAGGCCACTTAAACACAGCTTTGACTGGGTACACGGTTTTCCCCATTCCCATCTTAATACTCTGTAACAGCATGGTTAGATGCCTGGAAGATATATGAGCCTCAGTAGAAGTTGTTCTGAATCTACCTTGACACCTCTATTTGTGAATAATCTTAATGATGATAACAACAACAGCAACAGCAATACGCACTTAGCTGGAACCTTTCATCCCAAGGAGCCCAGAGCACTTCTAATTTGAAGAGCAGGCAAACAATAAACAATAAAATCTGAGTCATTACAGCAAGAATAGCTCTGCAGCTCAAATGCTGAACTGGGAAGGAAGCGGAATTGGGGCTTCTTGCTGCTGCCCTCACCACACTGTCCCTCTGTGAACCAGGTCAGCTGCCTTTCCTGCAGTGTGTCTCCATGGTGGGGATGTGTAAGGGCTAATAACACATGAGGCTTAATCTCGGGCAAACAGGTATGCAGATAAAGAAAGCAATGCAAAAGCCTAAACAGGATTACTGTGAATAGACTTATATATTCAGAGAAATTCAGCCCTTGGAGATCCGCTTTAGGAAGAAATATGATCGAATAGCCAGGGAAGAAATGAACTCCTTCAGGGCAAGACCTAGACGAAGTCCATGGGAGTTATCAGAAAAATCAATTGCTATTGATTCTGTGGGCAATAGATCAGGCTTCTTGCTCCCTGACTGCCATTAAGTTGTATTTCAGGAGACAGGAAGGCATTTTGGCAAGGGTTGTAAGAGATGGTTTGGCAGAGTCCAGTGCTTTTTTGCCATTGCCATGCTCCTGCTTCACTTCTGTCTTTTCTTATGCCTGCATACCGCAAGTAGCAAGAGTGGATTTCTCGTTCAGTTGTAATTTGCTGCCTGAGTTCCACTTTTAAGCTCTAATACACAAACTTGTTTTATTGTTTTGCTGTTGTTCCTCCGGATGTCTTTAACTTTTTCCTGCACAGCGATGAAGTATTTGCTACAAGGAGGTATTCCCTATCCTGTGTAATCAAATGACCGGGCTGGATTGGCACTGTGTTTCCTAAGAGAAAAGCTTAAATCAGTGCCAGGCTGCCTGACAGAATTAATACTTCACAGTATTGTGTCACTCCTTTTGCAGTCTCTGCTTTTCAACTACCCATCCCTCTTAATCTTTTCATTAGTCATTATTTTTGGCAATGGGTGTAGCAATCTGGACTGACTGGAAAGAACCAGGGTACATCAGCCAGGTTTGTTATTTATGATTAGTGACCATCACGTTGACAAGTAGACTCCTAAGAAGTAAAGCTGTGCAAAGATCAGAAAGAGTGTTGTTTTCTCACTATTCTGCTCTGTGAGGTGCAGTTTCTTGGTAGCTTAGAAATGCATCAGTGGTCCTTAAAAATGCTACAACTTGTCTGAGATTATGTAGCATAGTTCATCTTTGTGGTTTCTCCTAATCAGCCCTCACAGTTAAATACGAACATTTTGCAGGCAGGGAAAAAACAAGGCTGGGGCACAGACTTGATTAGTAAGTTTCCAGCCTTCAGACATCTCCTGTGGTCACATTGCTACATGAACAATGGGCAAAAAATGACTAAATGGTTGAAAGTGATTTGCTTTTGTTTTGGGTTAGCCCCATGATCTAGGTCAGCAGTCATGAAGTTATCTTGGAGGAAATAAGGCTATTTTGGCCCAAGATAGTCAGAATTGAAATATATAGCAAAGTACATCTAAAATTCCACTACTTAGGAGGGCTAAAACATGTGAATGGAGGTACTGGAGCATTTCCGATCAAAGCATGGGATCTGCTCAGCTTTTAACTTCTACTGCAGCTGAAAAGATGTGAAATATGTTATGAAAAAAAGGGGGAAGTAAAAGATTTAAGTACAATTTATTTTATCTTATTGAGATAAAGGACTTGATATCTGAAACCCGCTAGGAAAGCAAACCAGGGTTGGCTCTACAGTGTGAATCTCTGTTTTCTGAAGAAGCCAAGAATCCAGAACGGCTGCTTTATGTGGGATTTCTTCACTTCTTCAACCTCTTGGCGAAAGTCAAGGCTGTGTTAAGGTAGGTGTGCGCGGTATTTTGCAAGCAGACATGAGCTTGTTCTGCCCATGCTTCAAGCCAACTGGGTGCACGCCAGCCCTACAGCGGAAGCCATACAGCTGTGTGAGTGAGGATGTGGAGCCCAAGCCCTGTTTCTCTGCAGGGCTTGTTAGCTCGGGTTCAACGTTGTAACCACAACTACGTGTCTTTTGCATCGGTGCTGGCTTGAATCTGGCCAGGCTGGAGTGAAGGCAGGGTGAGCCTTTGTCAGCCTGCCAGATTTCATGCAGATGTACCCTTCCTCACCATAGGTAGCAGTTTCTCAGGCACTTAATTTTCGTTGAAGTCAGCATGAGCAAACGTTACTCATCTTGAGTAACGGTTGCCAAAGGAGGTCCTTTGTGTAACGCATAGATTTAGCAATCGAGGCATGGACTTTGCATTACTAATGTTTGGTCTGCTTTCTCACAGTTCTTTCCATTCTCTTGGTCACTGTCAATCCCCCTTACTGCTAGCTGTTTCAGTCCATAATTACATCTGACTTCCGTGATACAGTTGTCAACCCTGGAGAAGTCTCTTGACTATATCACTACTACTTCCTCAGGCGATGCAGTTTGCCACCGGCCTTGAGAGGCTGGTTTGGAGTCTCCTGAAGATTGTAGAGATCTCAATAGTGAAGTATGGTGATATTGCCCTTTCCCTTTCCCCCAAGGAAAGGAGTGGCAATTCATCCATCAGGGAAGGAGTGACTTTAGCAAGCTGATATCTTTTTAACTGGACAGTGTAATTGAGGCTTCACACTAATTTAGCAGAAACTGTGCATTGCAGAGTGAAACAAAAATGGTGTAAAAGAAGATAACACTAGCTGGTGCAGAGTGAAACAAAAATGGTGTAAAAGAAGATAACACTAGCTGGTGCTTCCAGGTTGCCTGTGCTTTCTTGGTTTCTACAGTTAAAAGAATTACAGAAATATATCTTACATTATTTCCTTTTATTGTTTATTTCTACTAGTGAGCTATTATTCCTTTCTGCTTGTCTTCTAGCTGAGTAAACTTGAACTTTTTAGTGATACGAAAGCTTGAAATTGCTCAGAAATATTCATATACCTTTACGTTCTCACTTGCTAATGCTGGGGCTCTGAGGAAGAAAAGCACAACAAAATATGAATGATCTGAGTGTGAAATTGTGGCTTATATGACTCACTGAAAATTCCATGGTGACTTCTGTCAGGTTTCTGTTGTGGATTTGTATCCTAAGAACTGAGAAGAATAGCATATATTTACTTTGCATCATTAATTACAATTTCAAATGGTGCTTTTCTTTCTCCTGGAATGAAACCTAAATTTAAAAATTTTTGAGAATGGAATTTTGTATTCATTTGTAAGGCAAAATCATGATATTTTAGTTCAGTCCCTATGACTTCTGGGTGGATGTCAATGCTGTTTCAGCATCTTTGTTCCATATCAATTTCAGTCTGATAAACGCAGTTGAATATTGGTCTCATGACTGCCAGAACATGTCCCTGATCAGTAGACAACTCTCTTTCTCTCTCTTGCACAGTCTTTCTGATGAAAGTTCACTGAAACTCAGCTCTTGAATCGGGTCAGCTTAGCTGTCAAGAAGCTTTGCTACAAGTGTTCTGAGCAGGTCTAATCCAGTCTTCCAACTTGTTTTAACTTTAACCATATAAGTCAACTCTGTAAGACAGGATCTATGGTATCCAGCAAAAAGGAATGGGCTTTGTACATTGATTACATTACCTGCTTGGTACAGTGATCTCCAAGAGCTTTTCTAATGTAAAGGATATAAAAAAGCTCTTCCATGCCCTGCATGTTCCAAGTGGATTCCAAATAGGATCTGAAAGTCCAGACAAGGGTCACTCAGCCCTGAGGTCCTACGGGCACCCTCTTAGCCCTAGGAGGAATGCAGTGCAAACATACCTTGCAGAGTGAATGCACTTCACAGTTGGAGAGATGTAACGTAATTTGTCAGCTATCACGAAACACTCATTTCATTTCCATTGCTACAGTTTTGGCTAGAACTGTTCAAGCCCTGCAGGGTTCAGTTCACAAGGTTGTATGTGAAATGAACCCTGCTCTCAGGTTGAGGAAGGGTGGGTGGAGAATCAAACCTTTCAGGTTTGCTTAGAAGGATGAGTCTGATAAATTCACACTTTCAGAACTCCCTGTCTTCTTCCTCTTTTCACACTGAGCCTTTTAGTTCTCCTTAATGAGGACTTCAGAGTGTTGATGGTAATTCCTTCTCTCTGTTTGTGCTTCTGCCTCTCTGCTGAGAGAGAGCACCAAACTTCTACAGACTACTTTCCCATCCTTCAAGACTCTAGGTGCTGTCTCTAATTACTTCTTGCACTGTTTTAAGTATGTTCATAATAATGCTCTGTACTGTAAGTTACATCTTCGCAGATTTAATCTTCTGTTAGTATTTCACATGTGGAACGTCAGTCCACTCAGGTTCATGAGAAGTGAGGTCTGTCATTTGTAGAAAATCTGATAGGGATCCAGTTCAGCTCAAGCTGTTGAGAACAAACACCTGTTCAATACTGTGAGTCTTAATGCTATTTGTGTCAGGATCTGCATCCAAAAAGCACCAGCCCAAAATACAGTGGTCAAGATTGTATTTATACTTCACTGCTTTGATGCAGTTGTGTGAGTATTTGGTGGCATTTTGAAGTCACAGTTGTGTCCATATCGGAGTCTCT
>JAOWBP010002559.1:42145892-42173200 GCA_028571105.1 Tragopan temminckii | reverse complement strand
TCTTTTTTTTTTTTTTTTCTTTCTTTTTCTCTTTCCTTTTCTTTTTTTTTTTTTCTTTTTTTCTTTTCTTTTTTTTCTTTTTTTTTTTTTTTTTTTTTGAATGGCAACTTCCCTCGCTCAAATTAATCAACTTACTTAACGAGAAATGAGATGCATGGAGATGCAAATCGGAGCAGGGCTGCGAGTGCGGTGATCGGGATGGTGTGGGGGGGCCATGCTGCAGCTGGCCCCGAACAAGTCGGCCCTATTTGTAAAGGGCACGGAGCTGAATAACGGGCTTGTTACCGGCTTTCTCACCACTAGCCATAGGTAGAAATGGTCCGTTTGTTCTTCCAGACTGCTTTGGCCATGTAGATGCCCTGCCTTGGCCATTGCTTTGGTTCCCACAGTGCTCCCAGTGGTGTGCAAAATTTGGCCATGTCAGGAAGATGCTTAGGTCTGGGGGCTCCAACATGCGGTATGCGGTATTAGTAAGTTCTCTCCCCCTCAGAAGAGAAGAGAAAATACTAAAAAGAAGGAAAGTAAACATCACTCAGGACCCAAGTCCGCGCAGCACGAAGGCCAGCCAGCGCAGCTCAGATTTGGTGAATCAGCTGAATCAGGCCCTCTTCTCGAAGATGTTTTTTTTCTTTTCCTGGAAAGCTGCTCCTTAACACAATTCACATTGGTTGTTTTAAAAAGGACTATCCTCTGTTTGCAGCGCTGCATTTCGAACGGGCAGAGCCTCGCCCCTCCAGCCCTCCGCCCCCACTCCCTTCTGTTGCTGCTTTAAAGAGCTGTGCTTACAGGGATTTTGCAGCTCTCCGCGTGTTATTAGAAAACGTGTGGCTGGGACGGTTAAAATGGGAGTGCTACTGTATGCAAGAGCAATGTTCACTGTAAGCAATCCAAGGAAATCCTGCCAAGGCAGTATATGAACAGCAGCCAAACAAAACACAGGCGCCTTTCCAGTGAAAACCAGCACACTTCTGCAAATAGAGGAAAAATTGACTTTCTGATTTGGAGTGTTTCTACAACTAAGAAGAATTACTACAGTGATTGTTCTAAAAATATTTTCTAGGCAGTGCATTCTCAGAGGGGTTGGGATGCTTAGCGTTGTTTAATTACGCTTCTCATAGGTGATCAATCTGAATTGTATAGAAATAAAACGTGAAGCTTTTAGCATCTTCTTTTATGCCAATATTGGCATTATTTTGCACAGTGTTAAAGCGGCATAAACCACCACCTATTTAAGGAGCAAAAATTGTATTTTTATCTATACGTTTCAGGAAGTATGTTCGTATATTCATCTTCTGTAACTTCATAGTCATAGATTGCATTTTAACCGCTTCATCTAGAGCAATCCCCAAGATGCCTGCTCTGTAAGGGATGAGTTTTATTCTTCATATGAAGTATTATTTCATACTTCTTCTCTTTCTCCAGCAGTGCCCCCCTGTCATCACTACCCTCCCTTAATATTCAGACTTTAAAAGCTTCTACACATTTTTCTCCTTTGTTCACCCTGTCTGGGTTTTTCTTTACGGGACTTTGAGTTCTGCTGGAGTCTTTAGTGTGAGATGTGTGTGCAGACATTCTGGCATTCAAAAAAAATCCCATAATTGAATGGGATTTCACAAATTTGTTTATTGTCAAGAATAAATATGATATTAAATAGATGTTCTGCAAAGAATGTTTTTCCAAAGAATTCTTAATAACACAGCTTAAAAATGCAGTTACTTTATCTAAGCTGAGGAACAGAAATAGGATAGATATGCAGAGAATTATTATTATTCTTTTTTTTTTTTTAATTCCAAAAAACTTAATATCAGCATAAGAAAAAGCAGCCAAGTTGTCAAAGATTAATTTCAGTTTACGTATTTCTCATATTTCAACTTTTTTTGTTGTTCGTTTTATACAAAAGATACTTTACTAGCTGTGTCTCCATTTATTCCTCTAATATATTTACATCTGCATTCTTTAGGCTTACAGCTGCTGTGAAATCAGTTCTCTTCTTTTAACTCCACCACCACAAACCAGATTTATCCCTACATTGAAAATGGTGTCTTGAGACTAACAAATCCCAATGAGGAAGAAGACCCTCATGTGGAGCCCATTGAAGTTAGTGGAAAGATTCACATTGACTTTAGTGGGCTTTGTATTAGGATATGAAACATTTGTTTCCTCTTCCTCTTTGGAATTTAACTGCTCATATTCAGGATGAGATATTCGCTATTTAACAAACCTTCAAGCTGGCCTAATTTACTAAATTAGCTTGTGCTGTATTTCCTATTGGAGTAAAACTTCCCAAAGGCTGAAACTGTTGTATCTGCTTCCCTCAGGATCAAGCTATGTATACAAAAGTCCAGTTGGAATAGCTGGAGAAGGATGCACCTGTGCCCTGTACTCAGCCCCTCTCTTTCCTTCAGGCACAGTGCAATATTCATAGCCATTCTTACACAGAGCAAATTGCTTTTATATCTATCTATATCTATATTTATCTTCTATCATGTGTCACCTATTACCTACATTTATATCGTAGACGCATTTGTATACATGTAGATATATATGTACATTTATAAGACATATATTTATATATTATCTACATTATTATTATTTAAAATATAATCATTTCTGCCTTGAATGTGGAGGATATCATCCACCGTGATCAAATTAGGACATGGCAGTTGTGACATATGCCGTGTCAAGGCACAGCAGTGCAGTTCTGTATCTTTAAATGTTGATGCGTAGCAGTGAAACCAGGTGAGGTCTGGCCCCAGGTGCTGGCTACTGCATGCTTTGCTGAACAATTTTTAAAGGATTCAAATTGGGTGGTTGAAGGAGGAAAAAGTAGGTCTTTTTCTAAATAGACTTTTGTGTGTGTGTGTGTGTGTGTGTGTGTGTGAAATATGTTGTAGGTTACTGCCATGATTAGAAAACTGATTGACTTAAGCTTCGTGCATTCCTCAAACAGCATCTTGGCATAATCCAGCCTTGACCTGGCTTTCCACGATGCTGGTTATCATGGTGCTCCAGTTATACCAAACTGGAAGAAGGTTTTATTGGGACTGTGCAACTCGTGTCACTTGTGGTTGTACACAAGCACTGTATTAAGGATCCTCCGCAGCACTGTTAGGAAGGGAAAGTTGGGATGCTGAAGAGGCGCTCCAAAAATTGCTTCTGCTTTCCTTGCCTGTTCATGTAATGCCTTGATGGCTTGAAAAAGAACAACATTAAAACAAACAAACAAAAAAAAAAAACCCAAAAACAACAAGAACCCAAAAACAGCTCCATAGGAAAGGTTTCTCCTTCATTTCTTTCAATGTAAATCCAGTTTGGAATCATTTTACCTTCAAATCCATCACTCAAATTCTGTGGTCGCAAGAGATGTGACATAAAAGGTGAATTTGCAGATAATTTGGATAGTGGCCCATGCTGAAGGTGTATGGCTTCTAAATACAATTAGAGGTGTAGTTTGTTACAGGCAAAAATTATTGATACACAAGGAAGGTTTTATTCCGAGACATCTGTAGGTTGGCAGCTGTGCCAGCCATGTCTGCTCTTCTAAGTAAGGAAAGCCGTCCAGCCAGGAATAGCACTATTTCGGTGACAAAAGCTGAGAATATTGGTTGAATCGCACTGGGAAAATATTGTCATTATTTTTATTATCCCTACTCTTCAAGCAGATTTGAGATGTGTGCTGTGTACGTCTGTGTGCGCAAGCGGATAAGGTGTGGAGGGGAGGCAGTGATTTTATTTTTTTAAATCACACCTCCTTAGCGTTTTGTGCGTATCAGCATTCTAGCAGAGCGATTTGCTAATTGCGCTGGAAGACCCACTTTAAATTCAGGAATACTGAAACTTTGAAACTGTAACATTTTGACTGGCGAGAATGACCAGTCTCCTTTTCTGTTCCGCAGCGAGCTAGTTGAAGGAAGCTGGCATTGTCGCAGAGTGAAAGCTCTGCAGAAGTGCCGCAGGTTTTTCATATGGAAATGTGAAATAATGGGGTGATTAAATAGAGCTGTATATTAAAGTACATCTGACATTAGAATTAGCATAATGTGCTCTAGCCCTAGGCTGAGTACTTTATTTGCCATCTGCGTCGGACCAAAATCCCCTGGGGAAGCGCTAAAATATTCTGAATAAACTCAGCCCGAGTTCTTATTGAGAGTAAAATACCATTTGTGGCACGTCGTATTGATTCGTCTTAATTGCGGTGCAGAAAAGAACATTCAGTTGCTGATGACTTTTGTACTCTGTGACAAGTCGGCTGGAGTTATTCTAACACTGCAGTTGGTTAACCTGAACAGACTGTCGTGCTCAGAGAAGGAGAAAACCTTATCTTCAGTAGCATAAACTACAGTATCATCTCCCGGCTTTACTCCTGCCTATCTTGATGCAGCATCTTTTTTCTTTCCTTTTTTTTTTTTCCTTTTTTTTTTTTTTTTTTTTCGCTTTATTCCCTAAAAACATCAGCCAACTAACTGATGGGGAAATGGGGTTTCATTGCATCAGTCCAGGCAAATCCACATTCTTACCTAGTTATTCTCCCTCCCCACGCTTCCACCCCCACATCTTTAAAAAAAAAAATAATGCAGAAACATCTGACCAGCTTTCATCTAAGGGAGTGAAAATCAGTGGAACTTGTCCTTGAGGATCCATCTCTGGAACCATTAGTTCAAGAGATTTATTATGTATATTTTGTAAAAAGCTGTAGCTTCTCCTGCACATAAGCCCACAGTCTTACTCGGTTGTAATGGTTTGATTTTTGTCAACTCTCTGCTCAAATAGGTTGCTGAATACCTTTGAAAAAGTGCTTATAACATGCATAAAAGATAAATATTTCATCTGAAGGAAAATACTTTGATGCTCCATGCAATTCTGTAACATTCATAAGGTCCAGTTTTTACCCTATAATTGCCTATCATTATACACAATTTACATATTCAAACATTCTCTACAAACCTTAGTCTAGCATGTTTTTATTACAAATTCAGATCAAGGGAATAACCTTTAACTTCAGAGACAAATGAGACAAATTTACAAGTGCATGTCTGCTGTTTTCTTGTGTTTTATAAATCCCTGCAGACCTGAACACTTTTGCTATAACGCCACTCAGAACAATATACATATATTACTACTTGTTTGTAGTGCTTCAGTAATGAGTCCCCTTTGTATTAGATAACCTATATAATTCAGCATCTAGGCCCTCCATAACGTCAATTATCTCCTCATAGCTAAATGTACATTCCATTAAAACAAGATTTACAGCCTTTATAATACTTCTTAGGATTGAACGTGGAGATTCTGTGGATTTAAAGAAGCAGAGATGGGAGTAAGCATTTGTTAAAGAAGCAATGAATTAAAACAAAAATGCTATTTCATTTACTAACTATGAATAGCCACCTAATACCCTTAGAAATAGTTGTAGTAAAACAGACTGAAGTACTCCTGGGGGAAAAAAAAAACAAAAAAACAACAACAAAAAAAAAAAACAGGAAAATTTGTTTTCACCCTATTCTTTTTTTTTTTTTTTTTCCTAATTTACTCTTTATTTTTCCATTATATGACACGGACAATTTCCTTTATGTATCCTCCTTTAAGCCCTTATTCAGATTACTCAGAATTCCTGCTTGTAAGATGAGAAAATGGCACCTTAGAAAAGTCTGTGGAAAAAAAAAAAAAGAAATCCCTGCACTTGCCAGTTTTCAAACAAAACTACTTACAGGAAACCGATTTAAAGGCAAGCTGCTGGCATATTTCATATGTTGTAGAAAAGACTGACATTATTTCAAATACATTTGAATACCTTATGCAAAGAAAAGGCCTAAAAGTGTCCTTGAGCAGTACAAGGGTTTTTCATGAATGCTGTAAATGGGATCCTATATATAAACCCACCAGCCAGGAGTATTCCCATGGTCTTTTAATCTGTACAGTGGGTACGTTTCCCCCTCTGTATTATGTTCCCCATTTTCACTGATCGTTTTCACTATTTTATGTGGTGGTTTTGTAAAGCATCCTCACAATCAACTAGCTAATGTCTGAGGTTCAAAGAAACTAACTGAAAAACACAAAGCTGTTTAGATGCTAAAGGTGGAGTCAATTGAAACAGCTGTATCACAAAGGGCTATTTAAAAGTTAACTCATTCACTATTGATCTTTTGATATTGATTTTCCTGTTTGCTCCTTACTTTTCACACTTCACTCTTTCTCCGTTTTATAAATTGCCCTTGTAGTTTGGAATTTAACACCAATTAGAAGAAGTTGTTCTGAGATGACAAAAATGTTTATCTTCCATTTTAATAGCCCTTCTGGGCCAAAATCCCTGTGTTGAGAGTTCCAGTTTTTTGCTATACAGTTCTCTTTCTTTTTCTGCACTAAATAAAAGCACTTCTTATGTGTCTGTAGGCTGAACTTCCAGTAAGCCACAAGCCCTTTTAAGGAATGAGAAATTGGACATCCAGAAGGAAGTCGCCCAAAATGACTATTGACATTTTATACCTAAAAATATAATAGTGCCATTTTGCAATGCACTAGACATTAAACTGAGCTGTGCATTTGGCTCACTTCTGTGACTCTGGCAGTATGGTTCTGGGGTATGATTAAGTCTCATACAAAATGGGCTATTGAACACAAGCTACATCTTCAGCCAAAGGTCGCCTGTGTCCATTAAGAAGCAGGAAGCATCTGTTTGAGTTATGCATGGCTGTAGCCTGCAGCATCCTTCCTTTTTGTAAGTGTAGATGCTGGAGAGGACATGTAAGATGCTTCTGGGGAAAGTTAAATGAAAACAAAATCACAAGTTAGTATATTCATATAAGCCTAGATAAGATGCCTGTTTGTGATAACCTAGTATAACTTATGAGGAGAAACTTCGATGTCTGCAGCGGTGGTCATCAGAGCTACTTTCAATTCACAGCAGGATAATTTAAATCAGAGTTTGGCTAAGAGTATAGTATTCAGGCATCAGGTTGATATCTCAGTCTTTCAAGGATTCACGCTCTTTGTTCTTGGAATTGTGAGAGGATTGGCTGTAGATAAACAGCATGGCAGTGTAACTTCTCAACAATGCAATTGGCAATTAATCTTTTGGGTTTTCCGCTCGTGATAAAATAGCGTATTTGACAAAAAGATATTTGTTATTACAAGAATGATAAATAGAAAATTTTCTGTTCTGCCTAAATATGGTCAGCACTGCCCTCAACGCTAAAAAACACAAATGGTTTCAGAAAACAAAAAAGGCTCTCCAAACCAGGGCAATATTTAATCCAGCAAAGAACTTGGCAGTTGGCCTTAGCATAGAAATAGTTATATAAGCATATTACTAATATCAATGCAATATTAGTATATTTCCATATGGGTGTCGACCAGTGACACTGTAGATCTTTTTCAACAGGTGGAAAATACTCTCAAGAATATTCACATTGCTAATTAAAATTAGTGCTGGGAATAAGAGGGTCTTGCGAGGTTTGTAGGTGCTCTTGGCATAAAGCTTTTGCATAAGCTCTGTAGAGAACTTGCAGTCCCAGTAGTCAAAGAAGAAACAGGATGGGGAAAGCTGTAAAGCACATAGGCAGTGTGTGGGAGAAGAACACTGCAAGAAGTCATGCTTTTTTTTTTTTTTTTTCTCCTTGAAGATGGCACTGGAAGAGATAGGCTATTAAAGTCAAAGCAAGAAAACAGGGCCGAGTATGGGGTAAGACATGATTCTGTTACTGAGAAGAACAGAACTTCTCATTACTTCTCCTCCTTCAGACACTTATTTTTCCATCCACCTCTTGAAAACATTTCACTTTTTTTTCCCTATCACATTCTTGCCTTTCACCAACCGTGTCTTGAGATTCCCCATTTCCAGATGATGACAGGCTCTATGGCCCCTCAGCTCAGGCTCTTGCACCTAAAACCTTTCTATCCTCTCCTCGACTGAGACGCACTTCGGGTCGGCTGAGCCTTACAAGAGAGTGTGGCTGCTTATCTGAGTGGAGAATTGGAGGTGCTTAGGTTCTGAGACTGCAGGCGTCTTGCTAAGTTATAAAACACCAACTTCTGCCACCAGTTGATGCTTACTTTATGAATTGTTACCAACTTCTGCCACCAGTTGATGCTTACTTTATGAATTGTTGGTGATAGTCCCTGTCACCCTCACCAGGAAGTGCTGCAAGACATTCTCGAGCCCTTTTTTTAGAGAAGGCAGTGTAGAGATGGATGCACTGTGCTAGCTCTGGGGATGAATAGAGGAGTTGCACTTGTTTTACATCTTCAGCTTGTACTGCCATCAAAACAAAATTAAAATGAAGAGAAGTATAAAGTGAAATTGTTCCTTTGCATTTGATGTTTAAAACTAATGACTGTCATAGAACTGAGAGCTGTGATCCCCATTCAGACATGGGCTCTGTTTAACACCTTGGTCTCTTGGGAAGACTGCCAGTTGCTCTGTGAAATGAAGGTAGCAGCACGTCCTAACACTCCAGAGAGTGCAGGGAGGGCAAAACTCTCAAAATCAGGAGGGTTCATCTATAGTTGCACTCAATTATAGTGTCTCTGCATACCCAATGATGCATCAGTTATGAATCAGTATAGTCTTACACTACAGACACTTGGAAAATATTTGGCCCTTCTCTAGGTGACCTGTCAAACCACATAGAACCATAAATTTTCTTCACTGTGAAACACTAAATCTTTCCAGTATTTAATGCACTTTTCTTTAATGTCAGTCGATCTTATAAGGAGACTTGTTAAACTAGTATTCCCAATTACGACATTTTAATTTAATAATAATTCAATTAGAGGTGTGTTTTTTATGGAGCATCTATGCTGCCTTTATTGGTATTATTAGAATAACTGTCATAATAACAAGGAGTAATTATTTAAATGCTCATTAAAAATCGAGTGGTGGAGAAGAAAGTAACATTGGTAAAACAACTGTGGGAACCTGATACACGTCTGTTCCTGAGTGCTCCAATAAAAAATGTCCTTTCTTTAAAGCTTCCAAGTTTCTACTTTTCCCAAACTTCTAAAGGTGCTGTAAAGCAGCATTAAAATTCCTTACCATTTTTATTGCTACTGTAGTAACTTCGTAAAGGGAACCAGAAACATTATCTAGAAAGTATTGCTAGAGGTAAAGAATGGCAGTAGTTATGCGGACCTGACTTGGTACTCACTGCAGTCCTAGCAAAGGGCTATAGATGGGTGATTATGGGTGATTAAAAACAGAGGGGAGTTCATTCTCTGTTACAGCTAGTGCAGTTATTTAGAAATGCTGAGGGGAGACTTTGTAAGGCACTGGATGTCACTGTAGCCCAGCAGAAAATAATGAATTCTCAACAGTTGTTATCTTACACTGATTATTGTTTGATGGTATCCAGAATAACTGAGGATAGGTTGAGGGAAATTTATCTCCAGGTCAAAGGCAGTCAGCATTCAGCTGAGGAAGTCATGTACCAACTGGACAAGGAAGATCCGTGTCTCACTGAGTGATACAAGTTAGAAAGTAGAGGACCGGTAAGCCAGGGATTTCAGGCTACCTGGTACATTGCAGTGAATGTCCACAGACTCAGACTGCTCTTACAGGTTGAGCAAACATACCTGTGTGCTCTCAGTGCCCTCTGTCAGGGCAGAATTTGTCAGGAAGAATGCAAATTTAACTTTGTTTTGTGCTGTTCATGTAAAAGAAAAAAAAAAAGCTCATTATTACTTTGACATTTTGAATGGAGCATAATCTGTCATGCAGTAATAGAGGAAACAAATTTCAATATTTGTGGAAAAAACATCTTTTGAGATAATACTCAGAAAAGATGAGTGTTCAATAAATTCATTGTTTATAATTATCTACTTAGGTAGATGCTAGGGAGATTTTTACTCTACAAGATAAGACCGAGTATCTGCCAGTTGAACCCAGCAATTTCAATTGAAAAGAGGACCATATTTTAAACACTGAGGATAGCCAACCATTGCTACAGACTAGCTAGATACACAATAGATTTTTCTCAGCTGGCATTTCCAAATCAAGCTGGGGGAAGCACATGCTAAGAGATCTGATCTTGTTCAATTGCAAATCACCTGGATGGATGATGCCCAAATGGCCTGTGAGGTGCAAACTAAATTGTTTCCTGTGTTTTTTATGTCCGTGTAGGGTAGGACACAATATTATGATTTTGAAGTGAAGGAAGAAAGATTTAGGTTAGGAGTTTGAGCAGCCTCCATGATTTTAAAGAAGAGGAAGGATAAGAGACTTTAAAAGGTTGCAGGCTCTCCATGAGGGTGGCCTTTGAAGTGGGGTAATTGAGCATCTACCATGCATAGAAACAGATGCAAAGATATGGACTGCTCTTGGGTCAGGAATTTGACCAGAGTAACCCTTAAGGTTTACCCAATCTTCTCATTCTTTAATTCTGTAGTCCTTTCTAGTACTAAAATCAAGATTTCTGAATCCGTTTGCTGGCATCTCAGTAGGATTCAGCCCTACAGACTATGAAGTGTCTCAACCCGCAGTGGTAGTATTTGTTTGTATTTAGAGCAGCCTTGAAGCCAACCAGCATAAAGGTAAAAAATTATACTTGGTCCTTAAAATCAGGCCTTTTTACAGAACCCATGTGCAATTCATTGAACAGTATTAATGAAGTCTTGGCTTGTGTTTAACTCTAAGCACATGAATAATTTCATCACCATCCAACAGAGCACTTCAGCCTATGCTTAAGTTTCCCTGATGTTGATTACTCACATGCTTAGAGTCAAGCACATGCTAAAGTGATAAAGACTGCACATGGCAAAGCCTATATAGCTAGTTGTCATAACGCCGGTATTTAGACAGACTTCAGTGCAGGTGGCTAGGGATTAAGATAGCCATATATCAAAAGTAGCCTTATAACAAAGAGTTTTATAGTGTAGGTGCTCTGCATTATTAAATATAAGGATCATTCTTGAGCAATACGTGGCTGTTTCTGGGCATGTTTAAAATATTTAGTGAATTTTTGAATATAAAAATGTTCAGAGTGGATCTTCAAAGACTTTTTGACATTGTTCTGTTCTTAAAAGTGAGCATCTACACTGCTCAGGGCAACTTCTAGGCAAGATAACCACGAAGTGATAATATGGAAATGAACATTTTATTTTATTTTTATTATTTTTTGCAAAAGAGAGTCTGGGGAGAGTCTTTGAGGTTTGCAAAAATTTATATATATATATGTGTATACATGTGCTTGTATATATATATCCGTATACGCACACACATGCAAACACTTATGGAGCAGTTAGAGGTTGGTAGACAGATTGCCTGCAGTCAATTTTGCCACTGAGTAGTGGTCTCCTCAAGATAAGTGTTTAGGAACGTGAAATCTAAACAAAACAAGAAGGGAAGGGAAGACTGTTTTATAGCTTCTAGGTTGTAAATCTTACATCACTAATAGCACTAATTTGCTCTGTATGAAAGAAAAGTGAAAAGGAGAGAGTTTTCTTTCCTCACTTGGATTTCATGGAGGTGAAGTTTTGGAGAACAAAATGAAACATCTCAGTTCCACGTAACGCGTAGTAGCAAGCATCCAGCTGGCTGCCATTTTGAGGGTAATTTTTTTAATCAGCCATTTCAGTTTTAGATTGGCCTTGATCCTCAGCCTGCTCAGGAATTCTTCTCTTTTACGTATGTGCCTTTGCTGAAGTAAACGTGTTGCTGTTGCTGTCATCTAATGCGCAGCTGCTTTCTTCCCCCTGTCAGCTCTTGAGCTAAGCAGGACGAATGCATGCACACACACACACACACTTTATTTTTTTAAAGGAAGAAAAAGAAACCAACGATAGAGAACGCTTGCTGTGACTTTAAAAATGAAAGAATCGAACAGCTGTGGGTAATAAATCGATTAATTAGAGTGGATAAAATGAAGGTGAAGGGTGCAGAGCACTCTTTAATTTGAAGATATATGACCTTGTAAGATGCTGCACTTCATTTGCTATTAGATCACACTTCAGAAGGGGTTTTATTAAAATCTATTCTAGGGTGAGCTGAGGTAAAACATATTGTTAAAAAAAGCTTTTGACAGAGTATGTTATATACTTTAGTCTGCTTCAATGATTTCTGTCACTTTTTATACTACACATGTTGCCGTGCAAGAAAAGTTAAACGTCTAGACATTTTCATCATATTTCTGTAAGAAACAGAAATTTAAATATTTGAAGTAATAATGGGAGCATTTACTGTTGCTTTGGCTGCAGAGCTGACATAAAACTCCCTAACTGCCTGAGTGCTGAGTAGATTTTAAGGGATAATGTATCAGTTCCTTTCAGTGTTTGTACATGGCTTTCATTAATGTCAATAGCAGTTACAGGCACTTTTTTTTTTCCCAAGCACAGTACTGCTCCCAAACTTGCTTCTTCTCCAACAGTAGTTGCTAGAGATTAATCAGAGCATCTGAGTGCATCCTGTGCAGCACAGTGTGAAGGGCTGGGGTGTGGGGCTGTGTCAGTCAGAAACACTCGCTGTGCTGGGTAGAGTTTTTCTTGGCTGTGGACAGCTGGATTCTCTGAAATTGGGGTCTGAAAGTGCTATCCGCAGCAACAGCCTTGCAAAATCAATAGAAGCAGGAGGAACTGCACTACATTTATCACATACCTTTGTATGGAAGTCCCAGTCTGATAGATGCTCGTTCCTTTACGCTTTTATGGATGTTCATTGGGTGATAAGATTAGATAGACTGACAGGCTGATAGGTAGGCAGATAATCCTCTAGCCTCCTTGTCTAGGGTTTTGTAGATTTTGTTAGCAGCAGTCGTTCCCGCAACAGCCAGAAGAGGGGAATTCAGCCAGCAGCAATCCTTCCTTTCCTTGTGTGCCCCAGATGTAATTTTTTTCTTGGCTGCTATGAGTCATTTCTCTTTACAAAGGTAGTTTTGATGATACGCTTCTGCTCACCTTATAAACTTTTCTATTTTAAAGCTCAAACTTTGATTGTGATACCCCAATGGGCTGCCAGCTTCAGACTCACGCTGCAGCGGGGAGGCTCGGGTGCTTGGGGCACTTCACAGGCTCTGAGGGCAGCTGGGTTTGGGTTCAGAACTTGCAGAAAGTTCAGTGCCTTTGGGTGCAGGAGGGGTAAAATTCATAAATAAGCAAACAAACAAATAAGCCATCTAACAAGAAATTAATTGTAGATTTTTCAAAGTGGAGAGTTGTTTTTTTAGGAAACCTCACCCTCGTTTTAAAAACAACAAACACCAGATCACGATTTTCAAGTAGACATGTACTTATAAAGTTATTGGAATGTTGAAGAGGCATTGAAAAAGGGCTGGGGGAGAGAAAGTGCATTTTAAAGATAGCATATAATTTATATTGTGCCCAGGACTGGAATTTTCTAGCTAGCAAAATTATGACTGTAGCACAGACTTGTCCACACCTGTCCTTTATGTAAAGCTGAATCAAGGTTAAAGGAATGCTTTCCACCTTTAAGCAGCCGTTCAAAGAGCCTAGAAAGGCAAACATAACAATGTTTTTGGCCCCGGTGAGCATTTCTGCATTGGAGAGCAGGCTTAGGCTCAGAAATTCTTGGGACCCAGTTCAAGCACGGCCCGACATTTGTTACTGTTAATTGCAGCTCTGCTGTCAGCTTTGATTACTGGATGTTTCATTTGAGTGGCTTCTTGGTGTTTTGGCAAAGAGAATGTCAAAGTGGTTTATGCAAGGATATGTTTTCCAAGCTCCTGTTGACTCAAATAGGGCTTGAGTAGCTAATACCTACATACTATTTTAAAAATGGAAGCTCTGGCATGACTGAAGCATGTATATATTAAATTCAGCAGGATCTCAGCAGACTGCTGCCCCGAGTATATAAAATACAAAACGAAAGAGTGGAAATGATACTGAAGCTCCTGCAGGTGCCCCATAAAACCTACCATACTGCATTTTCTTTGATTTTCATACATAGCCATAAATCCCTTGAAACAAATTCCTTTTTTGTGGAATAAACACATGAAAGGATTTGGATCCTCATGCGTCATAAAAGGTTTTATTTGCAAGTTGGAGGGTATAAACGTATATGGCACCAGTGCGTATGTGTGATATTTGTCATACATGTTAACTGAATAAGTGTGGTGAGTAAATGTGCTGTTCAACAATTTATATCAGTCAATACATTGCAATTAAGTCCTTCTTTCAGAAATGCCAAGGAGGAAATGTGTTAGCAAAATAAAGCGCATGCCAACTGTATTTGAATGTTCTCCACTGTATTATTTTTTGAGTGTTCTTTCTGTTTTTCTTTTATAGGTAAAGATGAGCCTTCAAGCTATATTTGCACAACATGCAAGCAGCCTTTTAATAGCGCTTGGTTCTTGCTTCAGCATGCCCAGAACACACATGGATTCCGCATCTACCTGGAAACAAGCCCTTCCAACAGTTCCCTTACTCCACGCATCACCATCCCTCCTCCTCTGGGACCAGAGACTGTTGCACAGTCCCCGCTGATGAATTTCCTTGGAGACAACAACCCTTTTAATCTTCTGCGGATGACAGGACCCATCTTGCGTGAACATCCTGGCTTTGGTGAGGGTCGGCTCCCAAACACGCCTCCGCTGTTCAGCCCACCACCTCGTCATCATCTGGATCCACATCGCCTTAGTGCCGAAGAAATGGGGTTAGTTGCCCAGCATCCCAGTGCCTTTGACAGAGTTATGCGTTTAAACCCCATGGCAATTGAGTCCCCAGCGATGGATTTCTCCAGAAGGCTTCGAGAGCTGGCAGGAAATAGTTCCACCCCTCCACCAGTCTCGCCCAGTCGCACCAACCCTATGCATCGCCTGTTGAATCCTTTCCAGCCGAGTCCTAAATCACCTTTTTTGAGCACCCCACCACTGCCCCCCATGCCCCCAAGCAGCACTACGCCTCCCCAGCCTCAGGCCAAGAGTAAGTCCTGTGAATTCTGTGGGAAAACCTTCAAGTTCCAGAGCAACCTTATCGTCCACCGGCGTAGTCACACAGGAGAAAAGCCCTACAAATGTCAGCTATGTGACCATGCTTGCTCCCAAGCCAGCAAGCTAAAGCGTCACATGAAAACGCATATGCATAAAGCTGGCTCCATGACAGGCAGGTCAGATGATGGACTGTCCACCACGAGTTCTCCTGAGCCAGGCACGAGTGAGCTCACTGGAGAGGGACTGAAATCCAGTGAGACAGACTTCAGGAATGAGAGCGATCCCTCCCTTGGCCATGACAATGAAGAAGAGGAAGAGGAGGAGGAGGAGGAAGAGGAGCTGGAAAATGAGAGCAGGCCAGAGTCAAGCTTCAGTATGGACTCAGAGCTGAGTCGTAACCGAGAAAATGGTTCCAAATCACTGCCAGATGAGAAATCCCTCGTCCTGGGAAAAGTGATAGAGAATGTAAGTCTCGGTGCCATCCAGCAATACAACGACATGCTAGCTGAGAAACAGAAGAGGAGTAGCTTCATGAAAAGGTCTTCTGACCAACGAGACCTGTGTCCGCGAGACCTCTGTCCAAGAGATACAGGTGATGAAGACTCGGTGGTAGGAGAGCTGGACCGCACCGAGGAGGGGACGGTCAACGGAAGAAACTTCGGCCCAGGTGAGCCCTTCCCAAACTTGTTCCCTCGGAAGCCAACACCTATCACAAGCCCCAGCTTAAACAACTCATCTAAACGAATAAAAGTTGAGAAAGATTTGGACTTGCCACCAGCAACAATAATACCTTCTGAAAACGTTTACTCCCAGTGGCTGGTAGGGTACGCGGCATCGAGGCACTTCATGAAGGATCCGTTTCTAGGATTCACAGACTCCCGACAATCTCCCTTTGCCACCTCTTCCGAGCACTCGTCCGAGAATGGGAGCCTGCGTTTCTCCACCCCGCCGGGGGACATGCTGGACGGGGGGCTCTCAGGGCGCAGCGGCACAGCCTCCGGAGGCAGCACCCCCCACATCAGCGGCCCAGGTCCTGGGCGACCCAGCTCGAAGGAAGGGCGCAGGAGCGATACATGTGAGTACTGTGGCAAGGTCTTTAAGAACTGCAGCAATTTGACGGTGCACCGTCGGAGCCACACTGGAGAGCGGCCTTACAAATGCGAGCTCTGCAACTATGCATGTGCCCAGAGCAGTAAGCTGACGCGTCACATGAAAACGCATGGCCAGATAGGGAAGGAGGTCTACCGCTGCGACATTTGCCAGATGCCCTTCAGTGTTTACAGCACCCTGGAGAAACACATGAAAAAGTGGCATGGAGAACATTTGCTGACAAATGACGTCAAAATTGAGCAGGCAGAAAGAAGCTAAGGCCCCCCTCCCCTCCCCCGCTAGGTTAAATTTCAGGGGTCTAGGTAACATTTTATTTGTACAGTTTTAACTATTGCCAACTGAGAAAAGATGACCTAACTTGCCTCCGTAAACATTACTTAGCATAACTATGGTAGGTGCCAGACTTTGGCACTTAAATATAACCTGTGTCTACAAAGTTCTATTAAACCCGAGGGTTGATTAAGGCAGTAAAAATTGTGGAGCCTTTTAACTGTGCAATAATTTCTGTATTTATTGGGTTTTTGTAATTTTTTGGCATGTGCAGGTACTTTTTTTTATTCTTTCTGTTTAAATTTCTTTTAAATTTTGTTGGGTATCCCTTTTTAATTTTACCCAGTCGTAGCCTGAGATTACTTGCATTGTAGGGGAGAAACATATCTTTTTAAATTATAATTTTTGGGCCGCTGCTTTGTTGAAATTTAAGCTAAGCATGTGTAATTTCTTGTGAAGAAGCCAGCATTTTAACAGATCTTTCTTTCTTTCACCCCTCCTCCCCCTTCTTTTTCCTTTCCTCTTTTTAAATAACCCTGAAGATTAGGGAAAACAAAATTGTACAGCGGATAACAATCTTTAAAATTAGCACTTTCTTTTGGAATTGGATGGAATATGTAGCACTGACAATGTCGCTAATGATAGAGGCCTTTTCTAGATGGATTTCAACATTAAAGTCACATCAACTAAAAAGTCATAGGTGCAAAAGGCAGCTACATTCAAAAAACAGTTAACATTCTTAATTGTGCATTATTACTGGATAGTTTCTTCTTGCTATTAAAACTATGGCAACAGAATGGTGCCACATTGTCACTTTTGGGTTTTTTTCCCTCCCTCTTCCCCTCCTGCCACTCTTCCCAGAGACAATAAAAGTACATCTCAAGTATTGTAACATTCTTTACAAACATCAAAGGAGCCAAATTTTTCATTTTAAACCTCATAAACACAAAGCTGAGTCCTTTAGTCCAAATTTGCTGTAGTTAAAAAAATTACTAGAGTGGCAAGTGGCAATTTCTCAGTGAAAAGACTTGATTCATAGTCTTTTGGTTTATGAATGGAAATATCAAAACTATCTTATATGATGTACAATGATGTTATGCTATTATAAGGAAGGAAAAAATAAATTCTAGTCCATCTACTCATCTTGGCAAGATTCTGCTCCTACTGAAGTCGGTAAGAATTTTCCCATTGACTTAATTGGGAACAGAAGTTAATTGTATTTTGAGAAAAGCATTACAACAGAAAAAAAGTAAAGAACAGAAAAATGCACCTGCTCTACTTTCAAATTTCCAATTTTTTCAAAGCTCATTATGCCTAATATTAACAAACAGTGGACAATTATGGTTAGAGATTTTAATTATGTTGACCCGCACTTTAAAGCTTTTGTTTGTGGTTAAGACAAAAATGGCTTCTCAACAAGAAATTACGTCATATTCTTCTATTTGGCCCAAAGGTGGGTTAAACTGTAAGGGAACAGCTGAGATTAAGTGTCAGTGTTGCTAAGCATGGCATTCACAATACTGGCACTATAAAGAAAAATAAATAAAAATAATTTATTGGACAGTTTTTCTACTGCCATTCAATTTGACGTGAGTGCCTTGAAAACTGATCTTCCTATTTGAGTCTCTTGAGACAAATGCAAAATGTTTTTGTGAAATGAAAAGACTTTTAAAAAAAAAAAGTAAAACAAGAAAAGTACATTCTTTAGAAAAAAAGAGCCACATTTACTTAAAAAAAAAAAAAAAAAATTACTGGTTGAAGATAGTGGACATGAAAATGCCATAAGACCCAATCAAATGAAGATGTATACCCAGCACAACTTCGGACATCCATTAGCTGAATTATTCTCAGCTTTTTTTTTTTTTTCAGGACAACGCTGCTTAGGAAATGGAATGGAAATGATTTACTGCTGAATTAAAACTCAAATGACACAAATTACAAGTTGTTATCATTGAATGAGAAAAAACAATTCAGGAACAACGGCTAATTTTTTTTAAAAGTTAAATTTAGTGCACTCTGTCTTAAAATACGTTTACAGTATTGAATACATACAAGGGTAAAAAAGAAATTGTGTGTATGTGTGTTTGAGCAATCTTTTTTTTTTCAAAGTTTGCTTAATAGGTTATTAAAAAAAAAATGCCATAATGGCCATGTGTATATTGTTTTCTTTTGGTGACGGGGTTTTAGTATATATTATATATATTAAAATTTCTTGATTACTGTAAAAGTGGACCAGTATTTGTAATAATGGAGAATGCCTGGGCATTTTACAAAACCAGAAAGAAAAAAAAAAAAAAAAACCTTTTCTTTTTTCCTTGAAAATGTTGCAGTAAAATTTAAATGGTGGGTCTATAAATTTGTTCTTGTCACTGTAACTGTAAAGTCTTGAGTTTTAGTAAATTTTTTTCTGCCTTGGGTGTTGAATTTTTATTTCCAAAATGTATAGAATCTTGTATTCGGGGATTAAAAGGTGATTGCTACACCAAGTAGAAAAAGTATGTAGAAAAAAGTGCTTAATATTGTTATTGCTTTGCAGAAAAAAAAAATCACGTTTCTGACCTGTACCTATTTTTCTCTTTTTTTCTTCCCCCATCCCCATTCCCTTCCCCTTCTGGAATGGATATTGATATTGGTTGATTCATATGATGTAGGCACTTGCTGTATTTTTACTGAAGCTTGTAATTTTTTAACTGTACGCTTGTCCTTTTAAAGGGATTTAATGTACTTTTTTGTTAGTGAATTTGGAAATAAAAATAAAAACAAACAAACAGGCTGCCATAATATATTTTTTTAATTTGGCAGGATAAAATATTTCAAAAATAATAAAAAAAAATTTGTACGTGAAGTCCTTATTGTACAGGAAAAAAAAGGGGGTTGTTAGACGACCTTTGAGTAAAAGAAACAAAACAGAATAATTAAGTACTTTTTTTTAATTTTTTTTTGTTTGTTGTCGTTGTTCAGAAATAATTTTAGTTGTATATATATATATTTTTTGTCAGAAATGGCCTACAAAAAAGTGCTGTTCCCACAGGGCTCTAAATATCTTCAAAGTTGCCTGGCCCCCTTGCATCAAGGTTTTACCAGGTATGGTTGAACCAGGCTTGATGGTTATTACCTATTTGTGAGAAGTGAAATTCAGTTTCCGTAAAGGTGTCTGAGGTGACATCCCGCAGTTTCCCCACAGGTTCGAGAGAGAGAGAGAGATTTTTTTCCCCCCCTTCCAAACAAGATGTCCAACACATCTTCCCTCTCCCGGCCACCCCACTCACTGCTCCCTGCCCGACCGCCCTCTGGAAGAAAGGCATTTTATAGCAAAAAGCATGGCGCATCGCTTTGACACAGGTAAAATGATCTGCTGTCGGTACAGTTGTAACTGGGTTGACGTAAAATTGGTCCAGGCACAGCCCTTCTCTTCCCTGTCAGAACAGGACCTACTCCGTGTACAGGTCTTGCCAGTCCATGTTATTAGCTGCTTTGCTGCTGTTCACTCCGAATTGTACATTCCATAAATTTCTGAATGTTTGAGGGACTGGGATGAAATTCTGTGCCTTTTGATGTCTCTTTGCTGTTCTTTCTCTCTCTCTCTCACGCTCTCTCCCCGTTGGGTCAAAGGGAAGACAGGTGACAGAAGAGGCACTGATGCTCTAGTGAAGGGGAGAAGGAGAAAGTGTTCACCGCCCCTGGAGGAAATGACGGTAAAAATAAAGCAAACAAAACAAATTTCCATGCCAAATTCTTCTGCAGCTTTCATCGGTGCAGAACGGCTGGAGCAATTGGAGAGGCATGGGTGTGACAGCAGGGAGAATTTGGTCCAGCTACCAAACAGATATGTCTTCCTGGCTTGAGCAACGTACCCTCAAGACTTCTGGACAAATTTTGGATCTCAAGCTGATAAAAATCAGGAATTATTCATCACTCTTACTGCTGGATTACACCAGCGCAGCTGAGGCTGGAATCTGATCCCTTAAAGGCACATTTTCACTTTTTGGTGAAAATTCAGATCTCTGACGTTTGTATAAAACCAGAGACATGTTGCAGAGCTCAGCAGAATCCTCTGGACATACATCAGTGTAATGCAGATCAGAAGTTAACAGTCCATAATTCAATGTTTTCAGTCCACGGTTCTTTGCTTTAAGAAAGAATTCACCTTTCATTGTAGTGTAAGCTGCTAAGGAGCTCCGGTCTCTATTTTATTTTATCCAGGATAGCCAACACCAGCAGTTGTCTAGTCTTGTGACTTAGATCACTGAAACTAACAGTAAATCACCCCAAAAGCACAAGGGTTGTGTTTCTGCAGACTGTAGTGATAATGAAATGGCTCTCCTTCTTGCTTAGGAGAGCTGTAGTTTACTAGGCCATAAGCACAATATAGCATAGAGGTAAAATAGCTAGAATGCTGCCGTAGTTCTCTTCACAATTTAACTAGATTTTATTATTATTATTTTAAGGTGGAATTTATTACTTTCATTGTGTCTAGTCCTGATGCCTTTGAAGTCTGGAACAAATCTCCACGTGACTCCCTTGGCAACAGGATAGGCTTGAGAACCTGGTTTGAGGAAGAAAAATACTGATTTTTTAAGGAAAGGGTCAAAAAATCAGCATTTCATCCCAGTCCTATGTAAAAGACAGTCCAAGGTTTTGTTTATCACAGGCAAACTCATTTTTATGGTGCTCTTTGTATTTTAGAACTGCAAAGCAAAGTAACGTTGATTTAAGTTGTTTGCATTTGTACCGGCAAGGCAAAATATTTTTATTACCTTTTTCTATTACTTATTGTATGAGCTTTTGTTGTTTACTTGGAGGTTTTGTCTTTTACTACAAGTTTGGAACTATTTATTATTGCTTGGTATTTGTGCTCTGTTTAAAAAACAAGAGCACTTTTTTTTTTTTTATTATGGATAAAATGTTGAGATGGCTGGAGGTCATTTCAATATGGCTTAGTGAAATATTTATTGTTCCTTTTATTCTCTGTACAAGATTTTTGGCCTCTTTTTTTTTTTTTTTTTTTTTCCCTTACTGTCACAATGTTGAGTTCAGCATGTGTCTACCATTTCATTTGTACGCTCGTTCAAAACAACGTTTGTTCCAGTTTCAAGTTATAAAAATAAATTGGACATTTGACTTGATCTCCAAATCTTGTCTTTCATGTTTTTTTGAAATTGAGGGGTGGGAAGAGGAAAAAAGGAGCAGAAGGATTTGAGGAATTGGAGCTTTAGTAAGGGTGATAGAACTCATGCAGTGTTTTCTGTCATTTCTCATGGTAGTCCATCAGGAGAGAAGTCTCATGTTTGGGGAGGACATGTAAGCACCTGTGTGATGCTAAGCATGTACTCAAATTCTACTTACCTCCCTTGGGCTCAAATATAATGTGAAGCAGTTTCATGGGTAGAGGTCTTGAGAAAAGATTGTAGACTAATCCTTTGAGTAGTCAAATTTCTCATATAAAATTACATGTGGGGCAATTACCACAGTTTTCTGAAGCCCTTGAGCTTTGCTCTCATGTTTCCACCCCTGTAAAGTTGATGGTGTGCTTACCAGTACTCTTATGCCCCTAACATTGGTTAATGTGTTTAGCTTCTTTGACGGCAATGTAAACCAGGATGACATGTACTGATTTAACCAGGAGCTGGATTTGGGCCACACACTGTGTCATTATGTGAGCAGCACCAAAATATAACTTCAGCTTTCCATCTGCTCCTCCTCCTCAGCTAGGGACAAAGGCATGCACATTCACAGGCAGCATTGTGCACAGTCTGCAGTTTGAGGCTAAGAGCTGACAGCTTCAGGCAGTTTGCTGTCCTGATACTCTTTATCAAGCCAACCTGATAGAAAATGCATGGGAATCTTAAATGAGAGAATTGTATTCAAACCATTACTGGAAAGCTCAGGAAAGATGTGGTGTGCCGGAGACCAGATTCTGATTTCCTGGAGGCGTTGATCCAACAAACCATGTAACAAGCTTGTGATTCAAAGCAGGTGGGTAATTGAAACTCATTTCAAAGGAACTGTTCCTGGACTTTAAAGTATTTGGCTCAACTCAGAAGTCAGGAGGGGAAGCTCAGTGGTTTGGGCTACAGAGAAGCTCCTACAGATGGTCCCTTCCTGATCTCAGGCTCCCTGAATCTACAATCTAAATTTAGGTATGTGCGTAAGTGCTTTGCTGGATCAAGGTTTCAGAACAGTATAAAGGCTACAGGCTTTGAAAGTTGCACTCATGAAAAAATAGTGCAAATGAAATCAGAACCTGACAATTGTGTTTAGTTCACACTGTAGTACTCCAAACGCCACACTTTTTTGAATGTATTCTGCTGTGGTCTGTAGAGGTTGTTACGGATCTCTTCTAAATTTTGTACAATTTGCCTTTGCAAGGGGTGTTTTCGACACTCTATAAACAGGACTTTACTCTAAGTGAGTTTTACACAGCTCTGTTGTTTCATTAGTTCTGAAGGCGCTGCAGGCTTTGCAGATGTGGCCCTGAAGTTGTACAATGCAGCGGCTCCTGCTGCTCATTCTGGTCATGGCTATGCAGGTTAGGGAGCATGAGAGAGCTTTATGTCCATCCACTGCCTCTGCAAGGGCAGGTGGTATCTGCCCAGCAAGGAGGAGCATGAGCAGCCTGGACATGGTAATGCCTTAAGCCACAGCTGTTGGATCTGGTAGGGGTTGTCTGTCAGAGCCCTTATAACAAACACATTGTGCATGAGGGGAAAAGCAGGATTAGGAACTACTGACAGAGGAAATGTAAGAAATGACACAAACAAGGCTGCAAACAAATCTGAAGGAGTCTTGCAGCATCCTTGAGTTGGATGCTCCTGTTTCACGCACTCTTTTGTAACCCGAGAAGAACTCTATTATAACCAGTAAAGGCAAAATGTTTAGAAAAACCTTCGTGAAATCCAAAATCAGTTCAATGGAGTTCAAACTTTGTTACGGAATGAGAGGTACTCTGAGTCAGCATTATAATCACTATAATAAATAAATTTGTTGTAATGCTGATTTGATTTTTCAAGGGCCTTATTCTTCATACTATTTCTCCACCATGTTACTTCTTTGGGTTCAACAGATTTTCTCCTTATTTATGGAAGTACACCTGAGACTGAATCTGGATGTGTTGATTTACATATAAAACTTCACATAAATTACAAGAACATAGAATAGAATAGCAGTGGCCATTAATCTCTAGTTTCATAATTGAGATGATTCCACCTGAAAGTGAAATTGAAGAGTTACATTTACCCTATCAAAGCACTGAAAGACACCATGTGATCCATTTGTCCAATTAGAACAGCTTGAAAATCGAGTACTCAAAATGAAAGGCTTGTGAACAGACCAATAATTATACACCAAAATCATTCAGGAAATAATTCTGAATAATGAATATATTTGAGAAAATTGTGATCTATTTGCAGACAACTTGTAAGCAAAAAAAAGGCAACATTTGCCTAATAGTTGATTTGCTCTGAATTATTCTCCTAGCTCAGCTAAATGCTGACCTTTAGTTACTCAGTGACAACATGGATTTCGCTGTCTGAGATGACAGACTGCTCTCCAGTAAAGGATCACACGTGTTGGAGGTGTTCTCTCCTTTTGTCCATTCGCTACCAATGAAAGATGAGTCTTTTCAGGATATTTCCTGAACATGGTCTTATGCAGAACAGAATAAAACATAATTTTCTGCCTACACATTGAAAAAAAAAATCATTGGAGTGTAAAAAAGATTCTTCATCCAGTTTTGTCACTGTCCGTTCCCCCATGGATTTAACCATGGAATATAACAATATGGTATTACATTTATTGAAAGCGGACACATGCCTCAGGGCTATGTTGGAACTGTAGTTTGAGGATGAAGCTAGTTCCAAAAAATATGGTTCTAATTCTTCTACTTCCCATACTAGTAAGAAGCCCATTGCAAACACTGTACTGATTTACAGATTGCTTTTACTACACAAAAGTTAGATATGGGTTTTATTTACTTCTTAATCTATCAGGACACCTGTGAAATACCTCCTCTCCAACTGAAGACCACATACATACTTTCATATAGAGCTGACAAATGCCAGTGCTAATTAAAAGTCATAGGCATAATCACAGAAAAGAAAAAAACAATTAACATGTGAAGGAAAATAATAATGTTTTACAGGTTTATTTCATCCATAAACTAACAAGGAATTAGAATAATAATAAAAAATACACGTTGTTCTTCAGAAACACATAAAGAATGGATGTCCAGTGACTAACAAGTTACATGAATGTGTGTAGAAACTCAGTGTATGTAACTTTAAATTCAAATTTCATGTGAAACTAGAAAGGTAGAGTATAATATTAATTTCATTTGAATTGCTCCTAATTAGCACAGAAGTATAACCGAGGTGATTTAAGCCCACAGCACTCTGCCCTCAAGACCGCCAGTTATTTTAGTAAAGTTGATTTAAAATGATTATTGCAGTGATAAATGAAGGCACCTGTGTTCCCTTCAGAAGTCACAACTGAAGTAGCCATGCATGTGACCAATATCCAGTTGACATTCTAGTAGGTTGTATTAAAATCCCAAAGGTGCTGATAATTTTTACCGGAAAGCAACAGAGCAGAATACAGTGAGAAGCCAGACCAATCTGTGGCACACTAAGCTTCCACAGTACCAAAGTACACCTGCTAGGTATATCGATAATTCTTTTCCTCATTATGTTTACCAGCCTATGTGAGAAGATGGATATAACTACCCATATGTTGGGGTCACGTGAGGCTTCACCTCGTGTGGGTCATGTGGCATGGATCTTCCCGTTGCTGTGGGATGTGGAGAGAAAAAAGAAACAAAGATAAATCACAAAAATCTAAGTAGATATGGAAAAACTTAGAACAGGCACTCCGTGATCTGTGAGTGGGAAGAATTTCTGGAGTGAAGAAGAAGGCCAAAGGGGGAATATCTTTATCTGATATATTCCCAATATGAACCATCAGCAAAAACAGGGAAAATTGATATTAATAGTAATAGCGGTTTCTATTCAGGACGTGGCTGTAGCAATCTAATAAGAAACCAGGCATTTATCACAGAATACTTTGAATTTTTAGCACTGATGTAACATAATGTACGAGCTTCACTGAGAAAAGCACCATTCCAGCAAAATACCCACAATGACTGACAGAACATAATGATACAATTACAGAATTAGAAGATGAGAGGGGAGGAGATGTTAAGAGATATAAACAAGAGAGAAAATCATGTTTCATGTGGTAATAATGTTCAGATGAAAGAAATTTGTTGGACAATCATTGGTGAATCAAGCCAGTTAGACATTTTGAAATACCTAAGTGAAATGGGAGTTTAAATCCCATTTTGGAGGTAACTTGAATTGTAAAGCCCACAAATTTTTAACACGCTTTGCATTTTCAAATAGCTTTTGAAAATAAAGTGATGGTCCGATATTATTTTATAAAAAATTCCTACCTTATGCATCAATCTGCCCATATTTTTAATGTCTGAACATTTTTGAACATAGAAAAATTGGAATGCCAGCCTCATTCTCTCTCTGTGACCTGGCCTTATCTTCACTGAAGAGAAACATAAATTCTGAATCCCCATCTTTCAGGTGTAGAAATGCATCGTAGTACCCAACAGGTAGCAAGAACTAGGGTGATTTCAGTAGATATGAAAAGCACCAGAGTCATTCCCAGATCCATACAGCTCATAAGTGTTTCAGTAGTCCTATGGAGAAGCTCTCAGAATGACATCCTCGTAGGAGCCTCCCTACGTGCAGAAGGTTCCAATTCAGATCCATAATTTGTCTCACTGCAACAACTCCTGAAGTAGTCATTTTTAAAAAAACAAATTACTAGTGACTAAGTTTCCTTCCTTTCTTTCTCCAAACCATGGCAGACCATTGCCAGGTATAAATCAGTATTGCTCTGTTGTGCCACACCAAGTAGGCTTATTTATAATGGCTGACTATCTAAAATAATTATGATAGAGTCACGTTATACTTTGTATTAGCATCTCAACTTGGTAAGCTGTCGTAATCTCTAATACTTTTTTTTTTTTTTTTTGAAAGACTTATTTAAGGTTTTCACCAGATTTTTTAAAGCAAGAACTGTTTTGAATGAAATTACATCGATTGCTTTGTGATGCTGAGTGTGACTTCTCCAGTACGTTAATTCTGAAGAAGAGTACTGGGAAGTAGTAGCTCTTCGTAAATCAGGTTGACTGTACATGTCAGTAGGAACTTCTGCGATGTATGTGAATGATCAGCCAACAGAATTAAGTAGCTTTTTTTGTCATTCCAGTCTGGCATAATCTCTCAAGCAATTTTTTTCCAGAAGTATGTACATGTCCTGATATGTAAAATCTTTGGCCGCTGAGTTCAAATGATTTTCTGCACTCAGAGACACTTGCTTTTGTTAACTGTGTAAGCAAATGTGCAAGACTGGACCTTGCTTTCTGCCTGAACTGCTATGTGAACTAATTGGTACATGTAATTGTGCCTCAAGGGAAGTTTCTTGGTTCCTGTGAAACACTCCTGGCCCAAAGGACTGAAGTACTGCTTCTGCAGTTCTCCCACACAACAGCTGCTTATGGAGCTTAGGCAAAAATAAATTCAGATCCTCTGAGCACAAAGGACACAAGAGCAACCCACGTACCTGCAAGTGTAGGGTGGCTTGCCTCTGCATCTTCCAGCCTCACATTACATTTCCATTCGTTTGACTTCCTGTGTGCTCTTCACTTTCTGTTCAGCCTATCTTTCCAATCCCATGTCTTGCCAAGGACCTCAGACAGAGAGGATCTGCTGATGTGCACTGTGGGTGTGGATTTCAGACAGGAAGAAAAGAGGATGATTCTTTTCCTTTGAGTAAAGCTATATGCACAATGCATCACCTACCGGTAAAACATAACGGGAACACTTTGTTTCAATGAGAAGTAATGAGGAGAGGGAAGGAAATGATCAAAATTATAGAATGAACGTTTGATGAGGAAGTATTGAAACTATTTGGATTGTTTATCCATTAAAAAAAAAAAAAAAAAAAAAAAAAAAAAAAACAAAAAAAAAAAAAAAAAAAAAAAAACCA
>JAOWBP010002559.1:42126914-42140125 GCA_028571105.1 Tragopan temminckii | reverse complement strand
AGAGAGGTTACATGCTGCTGCTGCTGGGTACTGCTTTCTGGCCCTGGGGAAGAGAAGGAGGAGGCCTGGGCTGTCCTAGAGCTGCTTAGCCTCCTAGGGCTGCTCTGGGCTGGCTGGCTGTTATCTCCTGCTGCTGTCCCTGGGCTGTGCCTTAAGCCATGATCCAGGCTATAATTTGTTGATTAAAGGGTCTCACAAAGCAGAAAGAGCTGCTGACTGCTGAGTCCTGGTAAGTAAGAGCTGGTGATTTAGGATGCAGAAGGACTCTGCAGTCACATGTTGTGTATAATACTGGTGGTGGGAGGCCACTGCTTTCACGTGCTGATGCTACAGAGACTCTAGACAGACCCACACAGAGTTCACAGCCAGAAACTGGCCTTGTAAATCCACACTGCCAGTTCCTGCAACAATGAACAAAAATGTAATTGTTTAACCAAATGTATGTGTCATAACTTGGTGACCTCAGTGAATATGTTTTAATTAAGTCCTTTTGTTGCTTTTCACTCATTTTTCCCCTGAGCGATTCCAAGTTTTTAAAAACAGCCAAACAAAGTCTGTTGTGATTATTGGGCATCTAACAGAACTGTGAATGACCCACAACTATATAAACACAGTATACCAGCTCCTGTCTTTGGCTTTTAGGCAGAACTAGCCATAGCCTTTAATGGGGTAATGAGAACCCAAGTAACAGTGCTATGCACTGCAGTCATCCCCGAGGGCAAAGCTGAGCATCAGAATCAGCTGCTCTGAAATTGTATTTCCCCTGAAGTCAGTGGAGCCAAACTGATGCATATCAAATTGGCATTTGGCCCAAAGATATTTGGTTTTTGTCTTGGGAAAGGGACAGTCTGAAATTGTATCCATCAAGTTGGAAATATGGCCTAAAGGTGTAAAGTGCAGGAGATGTCTGGAGGATAATGGGAGATGAACTGTAAGTGGGATGGAGCTGTGGAAGCCCTGCAAAGAGGACTGAAGGAAAGGTTTGGAAAACCTGGGTGATGTGGAAGATACATAAAATGAGATACAACAAAGGAAGTAGGGAGAGAATGAAGGAAGCAGGGGAAAGAAATGCAGTCTAGAGAAACAGAGTAGTAAGGCTTTCGGCAGGGAGCCCTGAGAAAGAGAAGGACTTTGAGTGAGATGAAGTTTCAGTGCCAGGCACCTGAGAGAGAAGTGAGAAAAGGGGGAAACATTTGGAAACTGGAGGTGCTCATAGCCTGGCTGGGATAATAAGCCACTCTTACTAAGAGGTCCCAGCAAGACAGAATGTGGTATGAACTGAGGTGAAGGGCTAAGAGTGAGGCTAGTGTTCTGTTTTTCATTGCAGAGGCAGGTGGGGAAGGGAGTGTGATTGAACAGGTAGTTGTTCTGCATTTGCAGATCTGTGCAGAATTTTCTAAACTCAGAAGAGACTCACAGAGAGGCAGACCATTGAAAATAACTAAGTGGATGATCTCATTCCATTATTTTTAACTCCATATGCCATTGATAATTAATTTGTCTGACACTATATTGATTTTCTGTCTCTTGTTTTATTGTCAGTGTTTTGTTTGTAATATTTATCTGGTAAAGTTACGATTAACCCGTATTGCCCCATCCAAGCACATCTGTGCATGTTTAGAAGTATAGTATAGAATGATGCTTTGAAATGATGCTGGTAACGTCCAGAAAAATGCTCATGCTTGTGCTAACAACAAAAATATGAGGAGTGTTTTCATGGATTAAGGTAGAGCTAGTGTTGATGTTATACTGAGCCTGGTTTACGGAATGCATTGGTTATCTCATCATGGAACTATGTCTGTTTCATCCAAATCTAAGACAAAAGACCTGTACTGTAAAGATCCAAGATAATCTTCTATAGATGTTCACCCAATTGATTAGCATTTCTAAGGGAATATTTCTGTTCAAGCCAAATCAGGGTGCTTTGCATTTCTTGAAAGAACTTCCCTCCTGATAATGTTGGAAACCTTGTGTGCTAAACATGTGAATGTATGTGTGGGTTGGTTTTTTTCTTTTTTGGTGGCTTGACATTGCTTTCATTGTGCTATATGTGAACTTTCCTGTTTTTAAAGTATTTAATACTATTTTCATTATTCAGGGCAACTGATAGGCGTATTTACACGTGCAGGCATGGGAGTTCTCCCTTTCTTTGATTTAAATTTACAGTTCCACACTGTGAATCTCATTCACGAGGGATACCAGTAGCTTTGGGCAATTTGCAATAGAATAACCAAGAGATGCTCAACCCAAACGATTAACAATGCCTTCCTGTGCCCCTTGGCTTCTGCACCCTAAAACAGAAAGGTAAAATGGGTTTGCTTTACCATCAAGGCAGCCAGTCAGCTGTAGACAGTCCCACAGAAGCACATCCAAACTGCAGTGAGAGTGCTCAATCCCCTTCTCCTCCTCCCAAATGTTTGTTCGCCTGTAGCTCAGATACCCAGACTCTCCAAAATGTTTACTTCACCTGCAATTTCCCTGATGACTGCCCAAAACTGTCCTTCTCAGCTGCCAACAGCTCTCAATACATCCTGGACAAGCTGACTAAACATCCTCTTTTCTTTCATGCTATATGTCAGCAATCATGGCCATGCAGCATTATCCTTCATCCTGTGACTGCTCCGTCCGGGTTTTTGTAACATTATGGTCTGGAGGGACCTGAGTCCTCGAGCTCGTTTACTCCTAGCTCTGAACCTGCAGCCTCTGAATGCATGGGGAGCTCAGAGCCTTAACTCACCAAAGCTCTCTCCTGGAGTTGAACAGTGTGAACACTTGTTGCAGAAGTGCCTTCTGGTATTGAGTAAAGCTACAATACATGCCTTTTCTCTTATTTTTATGGTTCATAGTACAAGGATCATTAGGTTTATTTATTTCTGATCAGAAATGGGCCTAAACTACAGCTCCTCACTTGGATTCTTTGGGAGGCACCTAGGATTTTTGCACTGAACTTTGCAGAAAGTCCCATAAACAGCATTCTGGTGGAGGACACTGATTGCATTTTTTTCTGGCTCAAGGGAGCACTCTTCCACCTGGATAAATGTGCAGGAAGCACAGCCTTAGGGAAACTCTCTGTCAATGAAAACGAAAGCCTAAGAAGTAAAGGGCCATCATAAGCCTCACAGCCTTCCACTCCAAGTGTGAGACTTGCCTTGTGACCTTGCTTTATCCAGTATGCAGCAACATGTGCAGACAAAAACAGAAAAAAAAAAAAATCCCTAGAAAAAACAAGAGGCCTGGCGCCACATCCTCCTCCTCCATGGGGAGATGATGAGAGAACAAAGAACATGTGATGGATGTGAGACACACCACATAATATGATGTCCTCAAATAGTCAGATGAGCAAATATCCAAACTCCAACAGGACAGAGCAACACCTGAATTGCTACAAGAGATTTCAATGGAAAGTGAAGATGCTGGGGTTAGTGCTTCAGTGCCACAGTACTCTTCTTATAGTGAATGTTCATGTATCATCAGTTTAAGTTGGTTAGTATAGACATGTTTTCTTCTGGACATTTCATGGCATTCCTAACTTTATTAAAATCATGTGTTGTACTGCTCTGCTTTTTTTTATTATTATTCTTCCTTGTATGTAGAATGTCCTAGTTTGACTGCTGGTCCGGTGGCTATTTTCCAGGAAAACTGTTTTGTAACAGCTGGCGCAAGTTCCTTGACTTTAGCTCATAGACTATCAGAGTTGAAACTCTGCCTGTAATCATGTAGTGGAAACAGGGCATGTTTTTAACTTACATAGTGAGGATGAACCTATGACAGCAAAAATCACTTTCCCTGCAGAGAAGGCTATAGATAGGAAGAAAAAAAATTGTGACCAGATGAAGAAATTCTTCAGTTCTGCTACCTCATTGAGCCTTTAAGTGCAAATTATTGGTATCTGATGTGACTACTTGTCTGTGATAGATAATTTTCACACAGGAGGATTAATTGTAATCAATTCCAATACTTCCTAAAATAAGGAACTCTTTGCAGCAGGGACAACAAATTTCTCAGTTGCTTTTAGGAAGTGGGGCTTTGAAGAGAATGCTCCTGAAAATTAAACTTCAGACAACCAACAGCCATCGTTTAATACAGTCTGACGTAAATAGCACAGGGAGAATGCAAATGATAATGAGTTTTTGGAATTTGCTGCCCATAACCATTATACATACAAGGAGCCATCCAATCTATTGTAGAGGTTGTTGGATATATTTTCTATGAATTCTTAGAATCTGACTGTGATTTTTTTTTGAGGTACGATGGAGACAATTTTTCACAGAGCAAGAGATGTTTGTGAAACATTCTACTGAAAATAATTAAGGAATTTCTTTGTCCCTCTGAGTTCTGCCTCGATGAGGTTTGGGGAAAAGCTTATTGGGAGGGCTCAGTGGGGTTATTGGTTACCTGGGGAGCTGCCTGTCTTCTTCACTCCCTCACATGTTTTACACTGTTCTAAAAGGACAGGTCAACAATTTAAGGCATCTGCAGCAGCTTCTTTACTTGTCCCAAATTTGAGTTGAGACAGGCCGGTTTCTGGCCTTAGATTGCTGAGTCTGGCTCTAATTGCTGTCCCACTGCAAGCTGTCCTTTCTGTCTGGGGTCAGAATCAGAGACTCTGGTTAGACATGGCAGGGCACTGCTGGGTAGGTATGCTATGCATATTTGAATTTACCTACCACGTCTAGACATAGACTTTGAATGGAATTCCTTCTGTTTTCTACCCTTGTGTTCCATCCTCCCTTGCAGAAGTTGGCTAGGTAGCTGGGTGGCATCTCCAATCAGGTACCTGCTGAAATGAGGCATACTGTTCTAGCATACATCCAGTCTGCCTGGTATCAGTGGTCTGGAAAAGGTAGTGTAAAATTGCTTAAGCATGAGTCTTAGCAGAGGAAAAATGTAATCTGAATGTGTATTCTAGCTCATTGCAAAAAAACCTGTGGTTACAGAGAATGAATCCATTGACTTGGCTTCCTCTTGGAAGTGAGTGCCTTCACATGGTGAGCGAACTGCATGCTCATTTGACATGCAGGAGGACATAATGTTGCTAAGCTGTAAGAAGTGGGACATTGTAAGCTGAGGGATGGGGTGTCTGCCTTATTACAGTTATCATGTTATGATGTCAAGCTTTATGCTTTGCTTACTATGGCTACTTGGAATGTGGTTGGCTTCATACATTGACAGCGTGTTCACATCTACCCACAACATAGTGTGTAGACATTGTGCTACTTGATTGTTCCTGCGCTGGGTGGAGGTTGATCTCAAAAGAAGAGCTGATTCAAAATATCAGAATTTTTCATTGTAGATAATAAGAAATTGAAGTGTTAGATTTTGGGTCATGGTGTACAAGAACACCATGGAAAAAACAGCATGCATTGTTCCTGCAGATAAAAACAAAAGCACCAAAACAAAGGCCTGCAGAAGCCAAAGGATTTGCTAGAGAAAAATGCGAAAACCACTTTAGAGAGGGGGGAAAAAAGCAATAAGTCAGCACAGCACTAACAGGTAACACAGAAGGTGACAAGCTACATGTCTCTTCAGAACCCCAGACAATGCCCTCTCTTTTACAGCTGTTGTCGTTTTGTTTGAAGGACAGTAGTAGCTTCATCGTTACTGCACTCATGGGAAGAAAGGAGAAGAGGCAGCTGCTAGAAGTTGTACTTCCCTGAATGGAAGTGTTAAGGGTTATCAGATAAGCTAAAAAGGTGAACTAAATGAAGTGATGTCCTTGGTGTTTGATGTTCAAGCACAAAAAGAGAGAGCACAAAAGCAGTGCAAGGTTCAGGTTTTAGTCCTTCCTACATGTAGTGTCCTCTCACGAGGCAGTTGTTGAAAGCAGAGTTCTATTAGATAGGAAACAGAAATGTATCACCTAAGCATTCTGTCACAAAACACAATATCCCTTACTGGGGGGCCACCTTCTCTTCTATGCTCCTTGCTGTGCTTAAAATAGCCACGTTAAATGTGCTTAGCAGAAATGTCTTGTGTACTAAAAATTCCCATCAGTTATCTAACTTAACAGTGTTTGAACACCAAGTTCTCTCTTTTATGTGCTCTATAAGCTTGCTTCCATAACTTTCTTGGAGAATTACTGTGTTTTCTTCTGGGTTTAAGAGTTACCTTTTCCATGCTAGTATTGTACAAAGTCTCATGTTTACCTTGCAGGCATCTTGATGTTGGTGCCAATGCAATTTATTCTTGTGATGATAAGAGACTGGCTTGTACTTGGTTCTTCTGTTAGTGGGGTGTTTTGAAAGTCTGTTCTGATCTTTACTCATTAATTGTCTGCTATGTTCCTTTCCATATCCTCCTGACTGAGCCTCAGTACCACCTTGAAATTAATGTTCTTTGTTTGTAATAGGTGTGCATTTGTGATATTTGTGAATGATATGCCCAGCCACTGCTGTGTCATGTGATTGAAGCTTTATCTGATCTACATATGTACCTTCAGCCCAAATATACTATTTCTCCTGAGATTAAATTTGATCCCAGTGGGGTCTGCTGATGGTAGTTTAGAGATGTCGCTAGTTCATCAACTACTGTATGCTTTGAACTTTGGAAGTCTCAATTTTTGTCTTGTCTTGTCACTCCTGATGACTGAAAAACCCCTAAAACCGGAAGGAATATAGGCATGCATCTAGGTATCTGCCTATTTAGGCCTTATGTGAGAGAGATGTTTTCTCTGTTACTTTATTTTCTCCCTGAGGTTTTCAGTAATAGGTTGGAAATTTTTTCCTTTCTCTACTTGACCAGCTTTCACATTTCCTGGTAAATTGCACAAAGTCATTGTGAGCAAGCTTGTGTCTATTGTCTGCAATTACAGAGTGTGGGATAACGTTTGTGATGAAATGCTTTACTGCTTTGTTTTGGATGGTCACTGTGGTGGTGTCTGACAGCTTGTCTAGTTTCCAGGAGGAGGGTTTTATATTTAACAGTTTAGCATGAGTATATCCCTTGTTTTGACCAGATCGTTTTTCTTCTGAAGATGCTGTTCTCTGCAGTGCCCTGGCCAGATTCCAAGTCAGAGAATAATTTTCGGTCTATAAAAATCCCTCTTGAAGTTATGAACAGTCAAGTCCTAAAGACTCTTGAATTTAATTTGACAGGTTAAGGAAATGTCAGCTTAAGATAATTAGGAGAAAGTCTAAGATGCTTTCTCTTTTTTTTACTTTCCTATTATATTTTATTCTTTTTATTTTTGAGGAAATAGAGGGTCAGCTTTTACAGAAACAAGTCTGGAGAAGACTTTGGAATGTTGAATGCGTTTCTCCAGTGTTTTGTCATATCCTCTGTTTCACACAGCTGTTGGGGTGTGTATCTCACAAATCAATTTATATCTCCATCATGAAGAAGATGTTATGATATTGAACTCTCACATCATTCTGCAAATCATGTTTTTGAGTGCAAAGAACTACTTGCCAATTGTTTCCTAGGATTTCACCCAGTATGTTGATTTTTTTTTTTTTCCCATGTAAATCTTTACAAAAAAATCTTATTGGTTTTCTTATTGTATAACCAAAATTGCAGAAGCATCTCCAATATTTGAGTAAAAGAACACCATACAAATGAGTATTGGCTATTTTATGGGAAAGAGAAATGAAATAGGAAATTTAAGAATGTATTGCACTGCGTGGAACAAAATAGTTAAAGGTTGACATGTTATTTTTTTGGAACAAGAAAAATGGAATTAGTGACAAGTCCCTTTGAGATCCTTTGGGATGGAAGATGGCACATAGTGGCAGGATGCACAGTATTTGCTGTATTATTATAATCTTTCTAATTGTTCAGAGAAATAAAATGTACTTTGCTTGCCATCCTGTCCCTCAAATTTCCATCCCCTCTTAGAATATGCATTTGAACAGTATGAAATGATGTTTTGGCAAGCCCTGTTGAAGATAATTACACAGACACTTTATTTAGGTCAAAGCAACTGGGACTACAGTTTCTTCTTCCAAGTTCCTAGAGATTGTTATTTTTGTGGAGGGGTCATCTGCATAACTTAGAAATGAAGAGGCCCTTGCATTGTATTTGAGGCATAATTTCATTTTTTTTGTCTGTTTCCTTTTGATCTGCAGAAAATGAGGGAAACATCCTCCAGTTTGAATTTCAGAATTAGATGAATTCTGAGTTTGAAGGAACACAGTGTGCTGGGAAGAAAAGGGCGAGCAGGTCAATCTTCTGTAATGCTTTCTGTATGAGAGGAAGAAAATATCTTAATAGCATGTTGAAACAACAAGTGCATTGTGTGTACGTGTGCACGCGTGTGTGTGAGTGCATGCATGCTCATGCTTCCAACTCTGTGGTTGAAGTTGGCACAGAGGGCCCAACTAATAAATAAAGTTCTGAGCTGCGTTAATCATTGCTGCTCTTGGAAAACCACTTTAGTAGGCTTTACTTTGTAAATCTCATACATTACTCAGATGTTTAGCACTCTTCTTCTGGGGAAAAGTTTTGTAAACCACATGTGTCATTTCTCTTCTGTAAACAGAGGATAACCTTATTTCGGAGTTCTCCACATATACAAGGTAAACTTGCAACTTTGCAAAAGTCAGTTCTAGGCTATGCAATAGAAGTTGCAATTACAGATGGCAAAAGATGAGATTTGTTTTAAAAGAAGACTGCCAGTAAATTATAAACCCTATGTGATGCTTAAGCATAGGAAAAGCTATGACATTCACCCACCATCCAATGCCATTCAGTTCAGTGATGTTCCAGAAGAGGTGAATTTGGCTCAGTCTCTTTACATGCTAAAGTAATAGCTTGAGAGACATGGAATGTTATATATGTTGATATATTACAAATAAGGGAAGAGCTATGATCTCTTCATGTTTTTCCACTAGTTGTATATTTGATGTGTTACATGTAAAATTGTTAGATAACAGCATACCATGGGCATAACTCCTTTAGTCCCTGACATTATAGTAGAAATATTCCCTATGTTTTTATATTGGGCCTATGGAATACCTATGTACTTATTTATAACTATGATATAAATGATATGATCATATTCCAGATTGACCAGTACAGGCTTAGATGTCTCACCTTTAGCGACTTGCCAGAAGGTAGATCCTTCCCTTGTCCCTGTGATACTTTTGTCATCAGTGGAGAAAGGCAAGCACCCTTGGAGATGCTTCTTAAATGTTAAGATAGAACTTGCAGTAACAGAAGACTCTTACTGTGAATGTCTGAAGTGAGGGGAGTGACAGTTCTCTGATTCCAGTATCCTATCTACAAGGGCACTGAAGTTGCCCATGAAGATGTACACTACAGAAATGCATGTATTGTATCATATTAGTATGTATTATATCTTATGTATTACTAAATATGGTGAACTTCTAACAAGGTCTTCTAAAATGTTCACTTTATTGCTGTTCTTATGCTAGATGTATGTGTAAAATATCCAGGTTTATATATATATATATGTGTGTGTTTTCTGGAAAAGAATGGAATATTTCTTAAATCAGGATTAAGTAGGAATTAGCCTATAATTCATTAATCTTGAAATGCTGCTTTTAATTTTTTTGTGACATAGGGATGATGAGTTCTATAACATCTTATAATATGCTGTTTTTCATTCCTGTATCTGTTACTTTATGATAGATGCAGAAGCAGTAGGATAATGCAAAACCAAAAAGAAAAGAAGAAAAGGGAGAAAAAAAACTTTTCAAAGTTGATGCAAGTATGTACAGTCCTTTATTTACTCAATCAAAGGACTATATGGCTGTCCTGTGAAGTGGAATCATTTAATTAGGAAATGGTACAAGTATTCAACCGAAGTGCTACAGCAAAATTCTGTAATTGCCACATGGAGCATCAACTGTGTCGTCTTGTATGCTGTCTGCTCCTATCAGATTGCATCAGTCTGATCTATTGTGCCATCAATATTATTTTTCATATTCAATAGGAACTCCGGGGAGATTCTGCAGCCTTGTCAGACTCCTGAATAACTTGGAGTTGAGTTGGTCACAATAGTGTCAATTATTGTAAAGGAAAATGGTTAGAAGTCTCATTTGCCAGAATTAACTTTTGACTATCATTCTTTTAGTAGCTTTGGCAGAAGGATCCCAGGATCCTGAGAGACTGGGTTTTAAGACTGCAAATGAAATTCAATGGTGGTAACTGCGGAGTGGTTGTATAGACGGAAAGTTCCCCCCACCCCACCTAAAACCCTTTCCTATTCCTGTCTGTATATATATGGGCAGGATGGAATAAATACACAGATATTGAAATCCTTTTGCAGAATTGTTCAAAAGGATCAACTGAAGAAAGGCGAAGGGAATATTAGGCATGATTAGCTGAAGAACAGAGGAATAAATCAAATGAGTCATTATTATGCATATTGGTGGCCTTTCTATATCTTGAATACTGAATGCAGTACCCTATCTCATAAGAGAGAAAATGAAAACAGTACACAGAAATGTGATGTTTTACTAGGTTTAGGAACTACTTGCACACAGTATGGACTAAAGAGCTGGACTTTGTCTTAAAAGCTTCTGAAGAGAAAGGACAGAAGTCTATATTGTAATGTAGGAGAGAATGTGTTTAACAAAGAATCATACTCTCTTTTTCACAGTCCATTGAAACTTAGATTTGAAGTGGAAGAAAACAAGGTCTTTTGTGTGTGTGGTGCACTGGCGAAATGTAGACTAGAGTATATTGGAACTGAAAAGTAAAAATTGGTTAAAAAGGATTAGACATATTCATTGAAGTCCATCTGTGGCTGTTAAACTGTCCGTATCAGAAGTAAACTGCTTTTCACAGATTCTTTAAAACTGCTTGGTGCAAGCTGGGAAGGTAGACTAGAGAAAAGACTGTCTGTCTGGCTTGGATCACCTCTATCTACTCTTTTCCTAAGCATCCATCACCAGGCACAGGCTGGGCAGCTTGCCATCTGAACCAGAGATGGCTTTATCATGTATTTAGAGCTTAGAAATCTTGTCTTATATTAGATTGATTTTAGTGTTTTTATTACTTTTTTTTTATCATCTTGAGACCTTTTGTTTACCAGTCTTCCCACCATATTAAGTCCAGTGTCAAACAAATCTGGAAAACAGTCCCTGGGCCTGAATGTAAAACATGTTGTGGGAGAGACTGAAGGATCCTGGAAAGCAACTTGCTCTTGCTCACATAAGCACTGTGTGCTAGTCAGGAATGACTTTATCTACCTGTGGTGAATTCTTGACCTTGTAAAAATCAATAGTATAACTATGTTTGGCTCCAAAAGAGTGAGCTCTTCATCCTCTGTAATGAAAATTCTGTAGACATTAGTTAGTATACTGTATTCTGAATTATGATATATATTAGAATAGGCTAGTCCAGACTAGAAAAGTAATTAGAGTGCTCCTTCCAATTAACGGAAGCCTATTTACCTTACCTTCAGAAACTCTGAACTGCTTCCATCACTGAGCGTGATACTTATCACAAGCTGCCTTGGTGATTATCCAGTAAAGAGCTGAAACTCTGAGAACCCAGGAGAGGCAAGAGACAAACCTTAAGAAGCAGTGTGCATCTTTCGTTTTAAAATGAGTTCATCCATTTTTCAGATAAACAGATTCCTGCCGTGCATGTTGGTGCTCTATGTCTTGCTATGTCTGAATTTTCTACCTGCATAAGTTAACTTTAGCATGGTAAGCCCCTAGGGAACATAGCAGTGGTAGTGAAAGGGGAACCTGGATGTTTTTGGTTATAAAATGTATATCTCAAATAGAGTAGGAATTTTAATCCAGATTATGATGTTTGTATTCTTTTCAAGTTAGTCCGCATAAAGGAAAAAATATTAACATCTTAAATCTGTGGTAGCAGGAATTTTTTTTTCTGCATTAAGATATAAATCTTCAAGTTAATTTTAAATGTTACATTTGTTTGCTTGTTTTTTTTTTTTTTTCCCCCTTGGTTTGCTTTTTCTTTATGGGTTTTCTCTTATCTCAGTGTATTTCTTGAATAAAAATCCTAAGTCTTCAAAATAACAATAACGTGTATTTTCTTCCACATTAACTGTGCGTTTATTGAACAAATGCTTAGAGATTTGAAGCCACATCCTTGTGAAAACTGAATCAAAGGGGCTTTGTTGATTTACACAAAGTAGTCTGAAGGCTTTTCACTGTGTTCTGGGCTTTGCCACTAGCTCCAGATTTCATGCTACAGGAGACCACGAGAGTTTCCATCATCAGTGTATAACAACCTCTCTGCTTCCGAAAGCTAAGAGAAATACAAATAGCCAGGATAATATTAGTACTGGAAATTGTTTAAATTTAGTAGTACGAAGTGCAAACTCTTGCATTTAGGAAATAATAAGGATTTCTGCTAGGAAGCAGAGATTCATTTTTACGGAATGCTATGTCTCAAACATTACAGGCATTAACGCATTGAGATGTATCTGAGCCATTGGCAATGATGTAGCTGTGAAAAAAGGCAAATGAAATCCCAGATAAGATGTGCTTAGAAGATAAAGTATTAAGAATACTGCATATGCATTAAATGGTGGGAAAATGTATACGTGGGTCTACTGGGAAGAGTATAGAGAAACAACCTACTTCAGGAAAAGAGGCTGAAAGAGTTTGGGAAGAGAAGCTAGTGCCCTGCCTCAGTCCTTCTGCTTGAGAACATTATGTCTGGCTTCATAAGTAACCAAGGCCACCATTCTGTGGTCAAATGACAACTGAGAGCTGCATGAAGATCCCCACAACTACTGTTTCTGATGTCTTCTGAGATTTCACAGCTTGCTTTCTCACAGATGACTTAATATTTCCATCCATCGTCTTTAGGTAGGAAAAGTAGCATACAGTATGCAACACTGAAACTATTTATTTCCTACTGGCTCTCCATAGGGATACTGTCAGTGTAAACTGCTTCACATAGAGATATTCCTGGTGGGAGCATAACAGTATCTGCATGAAGACTGAACGGGAGTTAGTTCTACCTAACCTTAGGTGCCTAAGGTGCATCACGTAGAAGTATAGTCATATCCAGAGGGCAATCAGATCTCAGGTGGGTTGGAATACCCTGGGGAGATATCTCCTGACTAGGCAGCATGATTTGGCACTCAGCTCTGGTGTCTCAGATGCTGTCTCTCTGACATCTCATAGGTGAATCCCTGCCCTTTCTGCAGGATGGTTGGTGAGCTGCAAATTGTCACCTCCATATGAATTGACTTCAAGATGAAGATGAGACCTGCATCAAAGAACAAAATCAACAGTTGATTTGTCACTGATTTGAAGGCAGGA
>JAOWBP010002559.1:42108109-42120435 GCA_028571105.1 Tragopan temminckii | reverse complement strand
CCCCTCCCCTCTTTTTTTCCTCCACTGTAGCTTATGGCTGCACCTAACATTAGGCCATTGTTCTTGCCATAATTTTCTAAATAAAAGTTATTATTATTAGAGGGTGGTCCATTGTTTCTTACGTTTAAAAATGTACTTTAAATAGCCTTTTAGATATTATGCAATGCCCCAAGCACTTAGGAGAGGGAGTACTTTATAAATAAAATTATTATTATTATGCTTAGTGCACATGTCAGCAAGTGTTCGTGGGAAGTAAGTGACTGGTACCCTTGCCCTCCAGAGACCAAGTGCCTTATTTCTTCAACATGACTTTCACCATCCTGAAGTCTGGGTAAGAATTAGAGTCACTTCTAATCTTGTTCTTCCTATTGGCACAAGGAAATGAGCTGTCATTGAGTAGCACTGGCAATGAAGGGCCAGTTTTATAATTCCTTCTACATCATATGCTATAACCACATTCGCCCTTTTTAATTTGCGGATGTGAAGTTGTCAAATGGAAAAAAAAAATAATAGATCTTTAAAATTTCATTGGGACCTTCTGGAGGATTCATGGGTGTTGTGTGCTTGGATGTGTGGGTGGACTGGCAGAAAGGAGCAAATAATCTCAGACTGTGTCAATAATGTTAAAGCTTAATAAGCAGTTTGGTGCAGTATGTGAAGAAGGTGTTGGTCCTAAGTTCTGATGGTGCAGTCTTTGCAGAATCTGCAATTCTTTAATAGATAATTTTTTTTTTCCCTGTAGATGAACTTTAAAGAAAAATGATAATGTAAGCACTGCTAGTTACTCTAGGTTGGGATTTAAGATTACAGCATTTAGTAAGATTATATATTTGATGAACAAGGCGAGGTGGTGTGTGTCAGCCTTTGAAGGGGTTACCTCGCTTAGGAAGTGAGTATTAACAGCATCTCAGCCCTACCAAGATTAATGTCAGTGGAATCAAAACTGGCATTAGCAGAGCACTGTTGTCAGGAAGCTCGCAACAGTTCAATAACTTTAACACACTGGGTAGATTTCAGAGTGTGTGTCAAAGACTAGGATTGCTTAAAAAGGCATGTGGCAAGTAGGAAGTTTTAATATAAAGATCATAAAAGATTTGAATACCAAATGTACAAGTATCGAGTATTACTTTGGGTACTTGAGAAAAAAAAACCTTCTTTCTTCATTTTCTATTTTTCCTGACCTCCCCACCCCCATTAAAAATATATATAATTTATTTATTTGTTTATTTATTTGTTTGCTTGTTTATTTTTAAGACATAGAGATTCCCATTTGTGGAGAACTGCTACAGGGGTCGGGTGCAACCTGTACATCTGCTCTCTCACTTACAGGTACAGCTGTCAATGAGCCTGGTGAGAAAATGTGGGTTGCTAGCTAATAATAATAGGAAGGATGGAGACAAGGGATAAAAACGGTTTTGCTGGTTTTGCTGAACACGATGCTGTATATCGGGCTTGCTTTTCACTCGTCTTTCTATTTCTTTACTTCTCTCTTAAATAACCCTTTCCGAACTACGTTCTGCAGCCAAAGAACGCTGATGAAAGCTGGTGATACGTGTATAGAAGCGTATTTTTAGGGGTACATAAAGAATCACATGCGAGGACCGTCCCCTTTTCCACCTCCTCCCCCGAGGGAAGGAGCAAAACAAAACCCCGCTTCCAGTGAACGGCGCACAAAGGCCGGTGCCGTGCCATCAGCGTTCCGGGAAGCCGAGCTGCGGGCTGCGGCAGCGGCGGGGAACCCGGGGTGCCCGCTGTGCCTCGCCCGGCCCCTGCCCTCCCTCCGGGGCACGGAAAGCTGGAAAGGGAGTTGTTTTTGCGTCGTCTGAGGAGCTGCTCTCCTCCTATCCCACCCAGCCCGGGGATTGCCTGTTTTTGCTAGTGATGTAAACTAGGAAATATTTATTTTTTGGCTTGCTTTGTCAGACCTTTTGAGCTGAAATCATCAGTCTGTATGTAACGTCTCAGTTCAGCTCTGGTTTGCATATGTGCACGCAGCGCAGTTAAATTGGGAGCTGCAGTTCAACACAAACGCTCCTGTTTCTTTGGAGGAACAAGGTGAATTTCTATAAAACGTGAATTTCTGTGGAACAGCAGTTTGGTTTACAGGTCAAATATAGCTAATATGTTGTGCCACATAAATTTGTAGGGGCGTTAAGTTTGGGGATGTCTGTGCTTTTGGGATGGGAAGAGGAAGAGAAAAATTCATGTGGAGAGAAAGATTTATTGTTGCTGTCCTTCTATTAATTTGTCTCACTAAACCATGAAATCTTAGAAAGCTAAAATGAAATGAAGTAGAGAGCGTGGAGTGCTTATTTGCCTCTGCTATAGGCTTTTTATAAATGAAAGAATTTGGTTGCAAATGATCCAAGGTAATATTTTAGTGCAAGCCTTAAACCGCACACTATTATTATCCATTCCCATGGTTCTCTCTCTACATATCTGCATACATTTTCGCTGCCCTTGCTGTTGTAGAAACACAGTCATTTTCACAACACTTTGTTTTACAAGTTACTCTGGTCTGAAAACCTAAATTTGACTTCTTGCCCCTCCTGATGCCAACAGCTGCCTTTGCTCTGCAGTTTGCTACTGAAAATCCAGAACAGCCAGGAGGGGAAGAGAAATACATAAAACCCATGAAAATTATTTGCTTTAAATGTGTGAAGTGTTCCAATAATTTTAAACAGTTTAATTTAAATTTTAAACTGCAAATCTTCAACCTCTAATCACTTCTAAAGTGAAGTGGTTTTAACCAAATGTGAAGTGCGGCAGTGTTTGAAATGATTATGCCTGGAGTAGATGACTGTAAACTTTGGAGAGGGTTTCAAACTACTTTTCTTTTTTTCAAACAAGCACTTGCAGAGCGCTGAACTATTCCAGCTGAAGGGGGCAAGGGGATGAGAGCGATGCTCCGGTCATACTGCAGGGGAGGGTAGCACTCGCGCAGCACAGGGATGGTTAACACTTCCACATTTGCAGCTATGTTTTTAGGACCTCTTCCAGTGTTAGTTTTTCTTCAGTGTTTTTATTTTAGGGCTTTCAGTCTTTGCATTGTGTGTTTTTCTTGTTGGAGAGAGAGAGCAAGAAACTTAAACGAGAATTCAGAAGCTGGTCCAGTGCTCGGCTCCAGCTGGAAAAACACATGTGCTGGCATTCAGCTCCTGTAAGCTCCTTTCTGACTATTTTGAATGCTGGCATTGTTACAGTGGGCAGGGGAACAGCCATGATAGCCCAGGGTGACAAATTGCTCAGCCTTGTGCATATATGTTTTTGCCTGGCTGGTTTTTATTAGCATGTAAGCGTCGTCTGCGGACTGCGCATTCCTTCCCTTTCATTTTCATGACTCTGTCCGGTCCAGATGACTGACAGATTCACTCTGTGATTTCCAGCTTTTGATGATTAACTTTTTGACAGCGGTCCTTATCTTTTATTTAATACTATTATGATGATGATAACAAAGGGCTGCACGTAGGGCAGTGTGGTAATCAGAGTGGGTGCTGCCTCCTTAACGCCTGTGATAACTCTGTGTTGATTTAACGGCAAAACAGAACGCAGCTTTACATGAGGAGAAAGGGGAACAACTGCTGAATCCGATTAGTTGGGTTACTGCAGTAGGTCACTGCTATATGCCAGCAGGTAACTATTTTGTGCCTTACTCCTTTGAGGACTTCGGTTCTCGTTTAAGAGTATTAAGAGTATTACTCAGAAGAGTAATTCCATTGATTTAAGTGGGGCTGCACGTATGTGTGTAAGGACCAGGACCTTATTATGCAGAGAGAATATAAATAAACACCGACTTTTCCCCCTTTGGTTAGAAGGAGGCTCTTGTAAATGAATGAAATCAAATGAACAAACAGAAAACAGATGAAAGAGAAAACATCCCTTCTTCCTGAAAGAAAAACATTTGCATGCATCACTTCAGATTTGGCAGCCTCTTGTCTCTTGCAGACTCTGTTTTTGTTTGCTTAGAGATGGCTGAATTACTATTTTTGATACCACTTAGGACTGTGTGTGATGAAAGGGTTCTTGTCAGGTTCCCACTGGAGATGGACAAGATCTCTCCAGCACGCCCCGCACTCTCCAACAGAAAAAACTGGGGGAAGTGGCAAGAGGTGTAGACCCTCTCTTACGTAGGAACATTCATGACAGCTATAAATACACTTTGTGTTTGCAAATCAGAAATAGATGCCGGGGAGACAGGCTTTGACTTTGCAGCTTTCTTTCACTGCTTGTCCAAGAGCTTAAATCTCTTGTCCTTCAACTGGTTGTTAAATTATCTTTGTCTACTGCTTAATGTAATCGGTGATTTTTATTCACTTTTGCTCTCTTTCCTGAGGATGGAGGCTGATGGAGGTATGTTAGATGCAGAAGATCAATTGATCTCCTACTTCATGATTCTCCTGGTGGAAGGCTGACTAGTTGATTTCTCAGCCATCCTTTCCCCATGTTAGTGAAATAATGCTTTGTTGCTTTGATTTGGAACATCTGCTTAGGGGGTGTTTCCCACTGATGTTAAGGTGACAAAATGGAGATTATATCGTCAAATGCCTTCTCAGACAGGTCTCTTTCCTTCTCTGCCTTGCTGGAAAGGAGGCTAGCAATGGAAATGCTTATACCAGTGAAAAGTATTCCTCTGATTTGGGGATTCAGCGGTGACAATGAAGGCATGGTATTCCTTTATGCCACGCAAGTGGAGCAAAGGGTTGAGTTGGGGCAGAGTCCTGTATCCCTGTTTAGCAGATGTTCCTCTGTCATGCACTGAGGTTTTCCAATCAGTACATCTTGTGGTTGGACTCAAGCAATACAAGATAAAATCAGCCCTCTCGGTGGGTGGAAAAGTAGTCATGAATGTCTGGGAACATCCACATTCTTCATTAAGGTCTTGGTGTACTGAGGCTGGTGGAAAGTCACCTATGATCTTCTCTGATCAGGCTTTTAGGTGTATGTCAGTGGTCAGCAGAGGTCCTATTACAGGTAAGTGCTGGGTTTTGAGCTCTAAAGGTACAAAGTGAGAGCTCTGACAACGTAAATTAAGAAGCATAGCTTCTATATTTCTGGTGAAAGCAGACTCTCATATCCTATAGACTGACTGTTGATGATGGCATTTAGTGAAGGCTTGCTTCTCATTCTGGTCAAAACTGTGCTGAAATATCTCTTCCATTAAAAACATGCTTATTTGCAAATGATTCTATAATTGTATGAAAACTGCCCTCAAAAAGAATATTCTGGTCAGGGTTTGCACCTGGCTGATGTGATGATGATGAAGTGAAAAAAAATGTATAAGAATATGAAGTGCCAAACTGAGAGGTGGATTTTCTGGTGTCAGAAAATAAATAAATAGTGCCATTCTGACCATGAAGTGCCTGTTTCTGGGGATAGTCTCAAAACCTAATGGGGACTGTGGTCTGGGAACAAATGTGGGGCTTTGGACCATCACCTTGTATAAGTCAGCACTGCTCCCTTCAGGTAAATACAGTAATGGTGAATTTCACTTGGCTTGGTAATTTGCAGGAGACTTTTGAGGATATGGCCAAAACTTCTCCCCTTGCTTAGGGGAGATGCTGTGTCTCGGAAGAGTTAAGGCTTCTGGCACAGATGTTGCCTGGGCATCTCTCTGGCCACTTTCCCATCCCAGACTGTCGTGACTGGCACCAAAAATTGGCCATGCCACCATTCAGCATGGTGGGGGGAACTGGCAGCAGGGTGGCCCCGTGGGCAGAGACAGCTCCGAGGAGCGCAGCGAAGAGTTGGACACTTCCCATCACTGCGCTTTTCCATCAGGGAGGTCGAGTTTAATTTGCTGGCTGATCTCTGGTGGGGAAATTCATTTCTGCTCTGTCTGTTCAGATTGCTGTTACACCCGCCCATGCCTGCGCTTGCTGCACCCTTTGGCTGCCAGGCACTGGGGACGGAGCTGAGTGAGGAGCAGTGATGGAGTCTGCCCAGATGTACCCGTGTCCTATGCAGAGCCCCAGGAAACCCCCTGTAGAGGAGACCTAAGAATGCCTGAATGTTGTTCCTTTTTTGGAATCTTAGCGCCTGAATAAATGTGATTGTCCTAGTTCCTCTCCTGTGATTTTTGCTTTATATTCATCATAAAATGTTTTCAGTTTGCATGAAGAAGGAATACAGCCAAAAAAATACAAGGGAGAAGGTGAATGTTTCTCAGCTCGCCTGGTCCTGCTTGACTGGGACAAAATTCCCAAATTCTACATTTCCCTCAGTATTTTGTCTCTGGTTTTAATAACTTTTAATCACTTTCCTCGTTAGTCTGATTGTTCATTTTTCAATATGCTCCTTTAACTGCTTATGTACCTCACAAATAATAATGCAGAGAAAGCAAACTAATTTATTAGAAAAGTAGAACCACATGGCATTCCATATTGGGCAGATTTTGTGATGAGCAATTAATTATTTCTATTTTCTTCCTCCCCAGTTTAAATACAGTTTAAGTTGTTGATGTTAATATTATCAAACCAAAATTTTTACATCATTTGCCAGGCTTCACAGAATTAAGTGGATTTCTTTAAGTGATAATAGACATAATTAATTTGGTGTATAAGTTGCTTCGTCGCCTTTGAAGTTAAGTAAAAAATGAGATGTTAAGACTGAATTAGTGATGTTTAATTGGAAACCATTATAAAAAATAAACTGCGTGCATAACAGCTCAGTGAAATAGAAAAAAAGAGTGTATGTATAACAGAAGAAACTAACAATTTGCGGTTGAATGTTTTGCTTTAATAGCTGTAAGGGTGGCAGCAGTGATTGCGAGCACAATGGAGAGAAGGCAGAGGGACACAGAAAGGGCAGGGCTGAGCTGTTTGAACATGATTGACAAGAATAGTTACGTGGAATTTCTTTATAGGTCATGCAAACAGACAGAATGAAACCATTGCTCTTGAAGACAGCGCAAGTGTTTCATTTTCCTTATTTCATCTCTTGTAGTCCTACAACAAATAGAGGCTATATGCAATATTAATACTTTGCAAAGGATGATAGGTTTATCCGTGTGCCTCTGCACCTGGCATGGTAGATTTCTGGAATACAGACGAAGATTTTAGCATGTTTAGTGGCTTGTAACAGATAGTATTGCTTATCATGTTCCCCTTCTTAAAAATGGCATGTCGGAGACCTGGCATTCCCCTAAGCATCAGCTGGACAGTCTGGAAAATCTAATTTGTGATACTAATATAATAAATTAAATATTACTCAGATATTATCAACTAGTTATCAGCCAAGTCCTGTATAATGTAAAATTTGGCTATTTATTAAATGAGTAGATTTCCAGTCTGCCTTTTCTCTGAGAAATAGCTTAATTTAAGTCTTAAACAGTCAGAAAAAAGTTCTGCATCATTTCCATCCGTGAGAATGTAGTAGCTGCAGCAGAAGGATCTGTGGAAGGATAGAGGAAAGGATGGTGCTGGCTTCCTCAGGTGGACCGCAGCAGCCTGGTAAAACCAGTAATTTCCAATAATAGGCAAGGTAAAGAACACAACACACTCTATACAGTCTTGGTGTAGTGAAGGCTCCAGTTCATACTGGAAGCCAGTTAGGTACAGCCTCCTCTGTAAGTGGTTACAGTGCTGCCTGCAACAGGATGAAATCTTCGGCTTTCATCCCAGCTGAATTTGCAAGGAACAGGCATGTATTATGATACTGAGATTCCCTCTTCCCCCTCCTACACCTTTGTTGACAGTAAGACACATACCGGGTTCATTCTTGGTCAAGTATGTAACCTCAGTACTCTCCAGTCTGGGTGGAAGAAAGAGAGGGTACTGTTAAGAAGTAAACAAGAGATGCCTGTGGTCACCTTTAAATTACTGTTATGGTGAAAAGTGCTAATAGCTGCCATCAAGTGAGCTTTGATCCAAATACAATAACAGATCTCATTAAAATTAGTGGCTTTGCCAAACACTCCTTTTCAGGCTCTGAAGAAGAAGCAATTGAGCCTCCTTAAATAGGAAGAACACAGCAGGGAGAGACAATGGGGGATTTCAGTCAGCACAAGCCAGATCAGGGCTGAGCAGGTTGGCAGAGGGATTGTCTTGGTGGCACACAGAAAATGGAATGTAGGGAACTGGTGGCACAAAGGGGATGGAGGCATTGCCTTGGTGGCATGCAGAGTATGGGATAGGGGCATTGCCTTGGTGGCATGCACAGGATGGGATGGGGAGTTGCCTTGCTGGCACAAAAGAGGTGAGATGAGGGGATTGTCTTGGTGGCGTAAAGGGCATGGGATATTGCTTTCATGCTTTTAGACAGCAGCAAAGCCCCCTGAGATCCTGGGGGAATGGTTGTGAGCAGGGCCGGAGTGGCAGGAACCAAGGGGCTCAGGCATGGAGCTCGGCAGTGAATTCTGAGTATGGAAACTCCTGCCTTGTGTTCCTTTTGTGTTCAGGGAAACTCAACTTTTGGTTAATGAAAAAAAAAAAAAAAAGCAAAAAAATCGAGGAAGTCACTGTGCTCTGTCACTGTTTTCTCATTTAGACCAGCCCTGGAGGGAACTGAATCCTCTCTAACTGCTAGGACCAAAGGAGCAACACGATGAACTGTCAGAAATGGATGGGCTGGGGAAGGTCTACAGCCTTCTGTGAGCTTGCGATCAGGTCAGGGTTGCTGAGAGTTTGATACTGCTAAGATGATTATCTCAAGGGGATGTTTCTGAGGGAACAGTGCAGTGGGGGAGGCAATACTTGCCTTGCCTGGTTTTGACAGTATGTCATGTTGGATGGATGCTCTCTTCTGTTTCCAGATTTTGACAAGCCATAAAGGCTAATTAAACAAAATTACTAAATTCACATGCTTCCTTCAAGGAAGAACACATTTATCCTGCAAATAGTTAATACCTACTCTCATGAGCACGTAACTAATTGGTGTGATATAACGCATATTACAGGAGCCTCCTGAACACAGGTATTGCCAATTAGTGCACAATATTACCAATCAGCATTCATGCCACTTATAGAAGATGTTGCATTGCCACTACTGGAGCTTCAAGATCCACAAAACTATGACAGCTTTTTTGTAAAGCTGGATTTTGTGTCACAGAGGGAGCACAGCTCTGTGTTGTTGAAAAGGTGGAAGAGTTTTAAAGGGCTCAATTCTTGCCTAGGGAGCAGCACTTTGCAGACACCCAAAAAGACAAGGTCTCTGCCAGGAGTGTCGTGCAGTCTCAGGCTGAGGAAATTCAGTGTACCAGAGATCAGAGCATGGGAATGAGAGGGAGGAGGGAGGGAGACAAGGCACAGGTGTGCACCCTCGAGAACAGCTTCTGTGTGTTGTGCTTTGTCAGCAGATTGCTGAGGTCGGGGAAGTTTCTATCCCATGGGCAGCATCAATGGGAAGCATCAAAAAGCAAAGCAGAGGAATGGAGTTCGAGATATTTAGTAAAGAACAATGAAAGGGGAGAAGGCCACTTTCTGCTTCTCCAGTTTTGGATCACCTTTAGAAAATAATGACTCTCCAGGCAGTATCAGGCAGCCTCATTGCTACTGAGAGATACATGTCAAAATGGATATCCGATAGAGCTTTTGTCATTTCTCCCCACTCAAGAAAATTCAACCTCTGCACCTATTCCTCCTGTACCTTTGCTGACACAGAGCTGTCCTGAAACTATTCCATGGGCTCCTCACAGTGCTGGGGGCCAGCATCTGATCAGGGCATTTTCCTGTGTCCCTGACATGAGGTCAGCAAAAGAGAGGATCCCCTGGGAGTTGCAGCACAGGAGCTAAAAGGAGAGTTGGACAGGCTCCTCAGAGTGAGAACATAAGAGAAAGAAATAAACACATATAGATATACACATACGTATCTATAAATTATGGATGTATGTATATAAGATGACCAGAAAATAAGACACTACAGAGGAAAAATAGTTCCTAAAGGTGATTTGACACACAGTATTATATGAGGCATTAATGATTGTGGTCTCTAGTGATGCAGTTTGCATGCATCAGGAGTAAAAACGAGCTAAAAAACAAACTGGTTCTGAAGAGTCTGAGGGTCTCATCGTTCACTGCCCACTTATCCCTTTTCTTTGAAAGGTTGGTATCTCCTTCTGTAGTCCAGCTCTTGGGATAAGTGAGCATTAGTGCCTCATGAAGAACATATTTTTTTTCTGTGTTCTTTCAGCAGAGGTGCTGTAGTATTACGTTTAGTATTCTCTTGATGCCAAATAATCACGTTGTTCTCACTCAGCTTGTCAGGAGGTTGCACTGAAGCCTCTGAGGTGACTGGACCTGGAAAGTTGCTAAAAAGAAAGCTACGTGAATAATTGCTAGGGGTATTTTAGCAGTGTTTTTGCCTCCTTTGTAATTAAAAAAGCACAGCTTGGGGTTTATATAGATGTTTGCACAATTTTTCATCTCATTTATTTTTAACAAGGGAAGTTTGAATAAAGCTCCATTCCTTCATCTCCATAATATTTTTTTAAGTAGTATGGAAAATAAGAAACAGCAATGGCAGTCACCTCTGAAAATATCCCTCTCTTCTCCATCCACCGATGTGAAATGAATGCAGAATATAACTGACATTTCTCATTAGCTCTAGATTCAAGAAGAAAATGAGGGGAAACCCTAAGGTTTGTAGTACAGGTGTGTTTTCTTCCGAAGACTGGTTCTTAGTCACTTCAGCCTTAAGTGTTTTACATTAAAATCATACTGTTCAATTACCTAATTTAATTCCAAGGTAAGATTCCACTGGTCTCCAAGTACTCGTCTTTCCAATCGTTTCTAGCATCTTACAAGAGCTGGTGAACTTTTTCAACGAGCATTTTCCATTTTTCGAGGCAAGACATTGTGTTTCCTCTTCTTGGCCACAATGGAAATTGCCAAGGGATTTCTGTGAGTTGAAGCAGATTCTGAAGATGGCTTCAGTGAAGATGATTTAATCACAACATCTGTCTTGGAAAAATTGTACAATGTAACCGTGTGACTCTGATTTTTTTTTATATCGAAAAGAAAAAATATATATATTTTACCAAATAGTAAAGCACTGAACTAGTGGACTCCACATTTATCTCTTGTCACTGATGAATGTAAATATTGAGCCAACACCATGTAAATATTTGATATGGAAGAACAAAGCTAGCAGAATATTTTTCATAGAAATTGTAGAAATTTTAATTTTCTTTCAGATAGTTTATCCTTAGGAGAAAAATCAGAACTGTAAGATAGTTTTGCTTTGTAAGGTTATAAGTTCTGACTAAAGTGAGTCACTCTTTTAAAATAAAAAGCTGTTTACCTTTATCAAAATTCACAAAAGAGGCAACTTTTGTAACTTATGAGAAAATAAGAAATGTTGAAAATGCCAATTATCCCGACATCCAAATAGATGGGGAAAAAAGTAATAGGCATTTGGTTAGCTTTCCTGAGCACACAATGTGCTGTTTGGCCTTCAACACAGTATTTCAAATCATTTGAACCAAAATACCTCTCTGAGCTATTCTGAATGTTTTATCTTCAATGTCATGGCCACATTCATGGAAGTTATGTTACTGATTATTAGAAGTTGTGTATTGCTCACCTTGTAGCCAATCACTTATTATAATCCTAATATAATGATAATAATAATAATAGTAATAATAATAAAACAGCATTCTCCCCAGAGTAAATGCATATTTTACAGATGCTTGATGAAATTTCTGAAGCTGAGTAAGATTTGTCCAGAAAAATAAAAATATTTATGTTAATTTCTGAACTGCTGTATTTTCTCTCTCTTTTTTTTTTTTTTTGGTCTGACTTTTAAAGGATAAAGCATGGCTAAGATGCACCTTTGTTTTTTCTTTTTTTTTTTTTTCACAAACCCTCCCAAGGTGCTGAAATCCACTCAATTGCTTTCACACACCCACAAAAAATAATGGGTTGACCTACTCGTGGCCAGATCTGACATGCCCTGCTGTGGTGGGAAAATTAATTCACCTCACTACACCACAGTCACCCTCAGCTGAGTCCTGCAATTATTTCATTATGATCTAACTAAGGCTGATAACAGATCTCATTTGATACCATGGATGGCTGGGGGGGCAGCATGGGAGTGGGAAGCGGATGCCCTCACATGTCAAGGCCTTGCATCTAACCAACCAAGCTTTGTGAGGCTTTCTTGCTTGATGGAAATGGGGGTGATTAAAGACATGTTGTGCCCGTCTGTGTAGCTTCTGCATGACTTTTCTCCCCAGAACAATTTACTGTGCAGTTAGCATATTTGAAAACCTAGAGGCTTTTCATCTTCTGCAAGGGGAGGAAGGGATGTTTTTGATGAGCTGACTGGAGGAACACACTCAGATAGCGGTGTTTTCTGGAGAAAGAATACATTATCTTCTTTCCCTCCCTCCC
>JAOWBP010002559.1:42060358-42086724 GCA_028571105.1 Tragopan temminckii | reverse complement strand
TTCCTTCCGTCCTTCCTTCCTTCCTTCCTTCCTTCCTTCCTTCCTTCTTATGCTGATTTCACACTAATGAAAAAAAAACGTTGCAGCATAATGTTACAGGTCAGTTATATAGAGTTCAGAGTCCCAGAGAACGCCAAAACACCTGCTAGTCATATTAATAGTCAACTCATAGCCACAAACGTCAAAAGGAATGGCTGATTCTAATATAATTCTAACATAATAGAAAGTAGATTTTCACCTAATAATCATGTTTCATTCTACTTTCTGCTAGGATTTTGTTGTAGACTTGGATGAGCAACTGAAGACAGTGAACATTTCCATTTTGTTCCCATATCTTGCATATAATGTGGGTCTCCACCATTTAAGTATCTGAGCTAAGTTCTGCATTTCTCTCTTCTCGCAACTCAAACTCCCTTTCAGCAGTTGAAACAACTCCTGTTTATGCTTCAGCTAAGTGCTTACTGAACATTCCATAAATGTGAAGTCTTCACCATGCTGAAAAGAAATCCTAATGCCTGCTCATCTTGTCTAAGTTATCATTTAGATTAGTCTCTTCATTTTGACAAAGTTGCAGGCTGCTCAGATGAGACCACTGGATATCCAGGGTTATTCTAAAGTTGTTTATACAGCAGGTCAGAATTAGTCCAGCGGCCAAATGGGAAACCCCTGTGTTTATTGCCAGCTTTGGGAATATTTGCACTTCACCCAGCTTAAATTTTTCTGTCCTGATGGTAGTCTTAATGTGCAGATTCAAACTTGTTTTCTGTAAATGGGTGGAATTTACTGTTAGAGTAAACACAAGATATTCCCTTCTTTACTGCAAGACTGGACACATTTTGAGCTCCTTCATTTAACTCACCAAAACACTAAGAACCTTTACCTTTGAAATTAGCCTCCAAGTATGTTCAAAAAGAAATATTCCTATATGACTGATAAGAATCACAAGTAACAGCTATCACTTGGTGTACTCTCATTCTTAAGCTGGTAGCATAATTTTCATTCCTTCAGCTTCAGAATATAGCATTTTTCTGATACAAGAGTGCCACATATGATGTTGCTAGACAGAAGATTTCTGATAAATTTCCAGTGATGTACTTGAAAAAAAATTCTCTCTTTTTTTTCTACTCCAAAATGCAAAACAAATTCAAAAATGAGAAAAACAAACACACAAACAAAAAAACCCAAAACATTGGAATTGTATTTTGCTTGCTACTAGAACTTTGTGGCACTGTACATTTTTACTGGGGAATGGCTATGCTTACTTGAAATGGTAGCAGATTATAGTAGACAATTATTTGTTTAGAGGAATTTTTGAGATATTAAAAGTAACCTTTAACATTACTGAATTTTGCCCAGGTGTATCCATTAGCCTTTCAATCGAAAGGCCTTTGAGCTTGTTAATAGAACAGTGTACTTCCAGGTTGTTTCAGTTACAGACAGAAGCCCTGGGCAAGTGTGTTGTGTCAGTCTTTGTTCTGAGAGAGTGATTCTCCATAAACAGAAAATGCCATAGAAGGCTATTGAGGAAACTCAAAAATTGAAGCAATTAAGCAGATTAAATTTATGCAATGGACTTTAATACTTATTTCCAAATTCCTTTCTTACTAAGTCAGCGTCAGGATTGTGTTTTAGTGCCCTAGAGAAGGACTCAAATTACTGATGTGATAATAATGTAAAGATCGTGATTGCAAAATACTGCATTTGTGGGTTTTCTTGGCCTGGAAAGTCTCAGCCAAGGAGGATATTTTTTTAAATATTTTTAAAATTAATTCAGCCATTATCAAGAAATCTATATGAATGCAGTAACCACGGAAGTTAAACATTTTATGATAATGTTTTCCATTTGTGTAACTAAATAAGTCATAAAATAATTTCCTACCCACTGTTGTCTACTCTGCAAATGCAAGGGTTCTTTCAAAAATCATTCACAAAACACTGGAGGGTAAAAATAGATGTTTTTCTATTATCTTATAATTACACCAGTACATTTGTGTAAATCATGAGTGACTCTGTTCAGTTCAAAATAATGACTTCACAACACGACAGAACAGTTTAGTTTGGAAAGAAACTCTGGAGGTCATCTGGTTCAACCCCCACTGCTCAAGCAGGACCAAGAAGTTTTGCTGAGAAGGGAATCAAACCTTGGGGTTCAGTTTTTCTAAAAGTTTTTGAAAGAATATAGAAATAAAACTTTAAAAACCTGTGGACATGTAGAACTCAAAGTTTTGTTTATTTGGAACATACTGATGTATGTTTATAAGATTATATAGCAGGTTAGATTTGTGCATGCCCTACTTCAGTGTATCCCAGAAAACCCACAGACACACATGCATCAGACAAGAGCAGTGAATTATGTTAACTGAAAGAACTGTAATCCATGCAGAAATCCTCAGATTAGAAAAACAACACAAAATTTCAATATCCACTTAAGAATTTGTAATTTCACTGAATTTTTTCCACAAGGCAGGATGTTTGTTCAAACATATTTGTTTGTTCATACAATTTCACTATTTTATTTGAGATTTAGGAATAGTTAATAATCCTGATTGCTATCTTGGTAAAGTCAAAGATGGAAAAGAAGCCTATCATATGGTGAAGCTCCCTATTTTCCATTGTATATATTTGCTTTGTGCATTTGTATTTTAAATGTCCCAAGAAATGTACTTTTCCCACAAGTTGTATATGAGTCCATTTTTTTTCTACACACACAATTTTTTTCCTAGTATTTTGTTCTCCTGATGTGCAAGTAAGTTCCTGCTGGGAGAAACGGACGTTACATGAAGTGCATTGAATGGGAGGAGAGGGCAGAGGTTCTCATAATATGAATATTGAAGAGTTGTGTAGAAAGGGTTAAAATGTTTTGAACTAGTCATGGCTTGCACTCTGTGATTAGATGTAACTCCCAATTAAAGATCAATAAGGCCTTTAGAGTGATTTATAAAAATGGATTAGTAAGAAATGTCCATTTAGAAACTACTGTGAGTAAAATCACTATACTCTCTGTCATATTGATCGGGCCTTTATGTCTAAACACGCATTAACTGGGGCAGATAATAAAAATTAATCCTCTTCTTTTGTAAAATGGAAGGTCATTTTCCCAACTGTCCCTAGGGGGAATGATGTCATTATACTTGCTGCTAAGACATTTTATTAAATCTGACTAGGCTGTTTGCATAAGAGTAAATTAGAGCAGTCAATACTGGAAAGAAAAGGATTTAAACTAGAGCAATAACTAGAGGTATTTATTGTAAGTGTATTATACAACAGATGCATAATTAAATTCAAAACAACTCCATTAAAATAATGTTAAGGGCCTGGCTTAAAATGACAAAAGGCGAGATTTTCAGAGCCCTAAGCATGCCCTGTTATACCTAAGCATTTCAGGGGTCTCCAAGCAGTAGGGGATTTGACATACCATATGTGCTGATATTCTCTGCTTTCCTCTCTCCAGTATAATGTTATTTATAAATAAAACCATTGAGCAAGGGGGTGAAACTGTAACTAGTGCCAACCCAACCGAGACGGTGCCCTCAATAAGACACCTGCAGTTTAGGTTCCAGCATTCTTCCAGCATTCATCTCTTTACATGCACGTTCCCTTGGACAAGAAGCATCTTAGAACAGAAGGAAAAAAAAAAAAAAGAGAGAGAAAAGGAAGAAAAAGTCATCTGCAATTAGGTTCTGCTGCTGCCTTGAGCAGGAGCCATTTTCAGTGTCTCTGGTGGTGGCAGATGGCCCTTAAGCACAGCCTTTCTTCCACGGTGCCCCACAACCCATAAAATCACGTCTCACACTAGGGCCACTCCTGGGCTGGCTGTCAGTTAGAAACAATTTTTTGAAGCTTAAAGTCAGAATTTCAAGTTGCACTTCTGTGTGTCCCTGTGTAGTGTAGACTTCACTGCTTTCCTCTGGATAGCTGACCTCCTTCCCATCCCCTGTACTCCAAGACCAGTGACTGACCTTCTTCCATCCATGAAAAATTCAGTAGTAGTTAAGTTGCCAAGGCCATTACAGATTGTACTCACTAAGTATGTCCACTCTGTCTTCGCAATCTCTCCTCAGCTATAGATATCCACTTTCTGTCTCTTCAAGAGAGACTGAAGAAAATTTGACAAGTAGGAGAGTAGAGTGGAGGTCTTGGCCATGACCAGACGATATTTTCTCTTTCTTACCCACAAATATCCAAAACTAAGTCAGGGCAGTAGTGAATCTCAGCTTTCACAGTCTTGTGATATTTAAGGACTTGAGGTCTGCGTTTCATGCTTGCCTGAGACATAGAAAGCCATAGAAGAAAAATGAAAACATGAAGGCCATAGGTGTAGAAGTTTAATCACTTTGGGTCAGGCTCTGTGAAAGCCCTGAAGTGTCCCATGGTGGCACATATGCAAATGCCTTGAAGGAAATCTGTAGGAGTAGAATCATAGAATTATAGAATGGCTCAGGTTGGAAGGGACCCCAAAGATTATCAAGTTCCAACACCTCTGCCACAGGCAGGGCCACCAACTTCCAGATCTGGCTCTACACCTGGTTTCCCTGGGTTGCATCTGACCTGGTCCTGAACACTTCAAGGATGGAGCATCCACAGCCTCTCTGGGCAGCTTGTTTCAGCACCTCACCACTCTCTGTGAAGAAGTTTCCTGTGACATCCAACCTAAATCTTCCCTCTTAGAGCTTACAAGCATTTCCCCTTGTGCTATCACTATCTACCCAAATAAAAAGTTGATTCCCCTCCTTTTTATAATCTTCTTTTAAATTCTGGAAGGCTGCAATGAGGTCTTCTCACAGCCTTCTCTTCTCAGTAGGGGGTTAAGCTGGTACCACCCAAGAGGGGCAAGGAAAAAAAATCTGTGACTTAGGGCATTGGAAGACTGTCAGTCACCAAGAAACATGGAATGTGTATGTAAAAATGGCTGAAAAGGGTAGTAATATTGCCTCTACATCACGCTTACTGAAATACGATTTTTTCCATTTCTGCATTTTGCCCTAGTAGTAAAAAAATTCCATATTTTCGCAGATGATTCACAGAGAAAAAATAACCAGCCACAAATGCCATTTGGCCCAATTAATCATTTCTTTCATAATCTCCCCACTATAAGTTTATAATAAAAATCATTAGCCAGTATTGATTAAAACAAAAAATTAATAAATCCACAATTTCTACTACTTTTCTAGACTGTTTGTATGATTTAAACACATACAGACTTTACTGTTATATCTGTTTCATGGCCTAAAACTCTAGAATTTGTAGACAAATGCATTAAAAATGTGAAAATAAAACTTTGAAGTCAAAAGAAATATAAGGTTTAACAAATTATTTTCTAGGTAAATAAGCTCAGTCCGCATACCTCTTCAAGGAAAGTGTTTAAGCCACGTTCATATTTGATATATAGTAAGTAATATGCTTGGAGTCAGCTGTGTAGAGAATGCTGATAGTGTGCGTCCAATTTGAACAAGTTAATCCAAACTAAATCTGTATTTTTCCTTCTTCCTCCCCCCCTCCACCAAAGCTTCAATATGCATCTGATCTCAGGATATTGGATTTTTCTTTGAGGAAAGAAATAAATGACTTATCTAGGGAATAAACCCAGTCTTCTCTCAGTGTGCTGCTCACCATATATATTGTGCTCAAATAAGGTTCACGGATTCTAATGTAAATCTCTAAAGCTGAACCATGATAATATGAGTTTCTGTATTTTATGTGGTAGGTAAGTAGGTTGTGTCTTTGAAAAAATGTAGTAAGAGAGATTAGTGATTGTACCTAAGGAGAAAGAGAATAGGCTCAAATACCTTTAGGGTTTGAAACTCCTTGACAGACTACGAAAAACTGTTCAAACACATTTGTTTCGGTTCAAAATTGAGATGCATCTCACAGTGTGACTGCTCCCCCCACCTCCATTTTTGCACACATATTTTGTGACATCAAGAGTTTCCCTATATGGGCAATTCATACCAGTACAAACCAGATTCCATCAGTATGAAAGGATCTGCATAAGACCCAATCCTTTATATGGATGTCATTGTCAGCACTTCTGGGGAAATTCATTCTTGCAGAAACAGGAATTCATTTCTCTTTCAAAGAAGTAACACTGTAGTATGCTGCTGTCTGACGTGATGCTTCCCCACACAGCTTTGCTGCTAACCCAGATGTCCAATCTGCTTATTGCAGTACCTTCTTCTTGCCCGAAGTTAAGGTAGCTGGATGATAGCTCTTCATGCTTACACAGACAAGTTCAGCTCTCATTGCGTGTCCAGAGTCTCTAACAAATGCTCTTCACGTACTCCTCCCCCATGCAGCACAGTTCTTCAGCCTCCAAAACAGACTATAATTTGTGCCCCTCTGATGCTACAGCTTGCTAGCAGCATTGACGATAGCACTGACAGGGAAGAGTGACTGTGCAGGATCACAGAAAAACTCATGGTTTGAGGATGGCTTATAAGAACAGAAAGGAGAAAGGTGGAGCTCTGTATTGGCGTAACAGTTTTGCCAAGTTAAAGCAATTCTGACGAGCTTTCAGGATGGGAACACCATCATAAATTTGATGCCAGTGTGTTGCCAATGGACAGGAGGATTCCAGGAAAATAACTTTGGAGGAAGATGTGCTTGACAGCCAAGAACATTCTTGATATTCAGCAATCTGGGTGAGGCTCTGTAGGCTGATCAAGCCACTCAGGCTGTCATTCCTACTGTCACCAATCTTTAAGTTCCTAAAAGTGCATAGAATGATAGAAACATCGTAAGAAGTACTAGTAAACATCATAGCAATTACAGTAGCACTGTGCTTTTTAATAAAAGCTGAACACTTATTGGTAAGGATGGATATGGACATATTGACTGGAATGCCACTACTTCCCTTTCCTAACTGTAGTTTCCCTTCCAATCCTGAGAACCAGCAATTAGAACCAGCAAGAATCTTAATGCAGAAGGGGTTATCTCCACAGCCTCTAGGCATTCTTCACTGATACCCTTCTCTCCTCTTGCTTGTTAAGTTACATCCCAGCTCCTTGCTCAGAAAAGCCCTAGAAAACTGTACACTTTCAGTCCTTTCTTAACTGGTTCTATTTCTTTATCTATGCTACCTGAACCAAATTTAAGAAAGCACTCTATTATATGGTTGTTGGGAGCTGTCATTTTGTAGTTACACACGCTGGCTAACCCAAGTGTTAACAATATACCAGTGCTTTATTACTGAGTGATGAGAACATACCCAAGACCACATCAGGCTGCTTCAGGAAGACCTGTCTCCTTTATGTCAAGGCTATATGAGATAGGGCAGAGCCAGCACAGCTGACCTGATTTAGGCAAGAGGTTATTTCCATACCACCTGATGTCATGTGAAAGGTCATAAAGCAATGGGGAGTTGACCAGAAGCTAGCTCCTGCTTGGGGATTGGCTAGGTGTATATTGGTGAGTAGTGAGATGTGTTGCTAGTAGTTGCTAGTAGGATGTAAGCTGGTAGGTGACGAGTAGTTGTGTTATGGAAATACATTTATTTGTATATTTAGATATATATATATTTTTAAAGTTTTCTTTTCCTTTTTTTTTTTTTTGTTTTAGTAAATAGTTTTTATCTCAACCTACAAGTTCTATTTTGTTTCCAGTAGCCTCTTCTCTCATCAGAGTTGGAACAAGCAAACGGCTGTGCAGTGCTGAAGGTTCTGATCTGCCTGATCTGAGTTAAACCACAGCACTACATTACAAAGTGCCTATCATGCTTTGATTGTGCAGGAAATTAATCAATTAATAATTCAATTAATCAATGTATAACTGTTATCTGCACAAATCTCTACAATTTTTTTTTATAAAAATCTTATTAGAGTGTGCGCACACATATATATACATACAGCAAGATTCAAAATTTGAGTAAGGAGACTAATTTCTCTTTTACCCCCTTAGCTAGAGAATAGGCCCTTTCTGTCACACAGATCCACAGGAAGTATGACTTAATAAATAACACTATGTTATCCAGGAATGTATAGAGAAGGAACTACCTGGGGGAAAAGGTGTTAAAGGAAGGGTAATTGTGGTGTTAGCCTATTTACTCTACTAGAGAGACTAGGACAATAGAGTGACTAATGGACAGTTGATGGTGTTAATGGGTGTAATGGATGGTTTCTCCAAAGGACATTTCATTCTGTTTCACTTGTCTAATTTCTTCAAGCCTTTCCCAAGGACTGTAATACACTGGTGAAGTAGCTTGCAATTCTTGAAAAACAAATGAAATACCTCAGACAAATGACAGGATGACTTCTTACTGTATAAAAAAAGGTGTTTGTTTGTGTGTGATCCAAGGAGCATACCTTCTGCTTATAGAATTTGAAGAAAAGTTGTATTTTTCTGCCATGGGTAAAATGGGGGAAAAAAGAGCAAGCTGTGCTGGAAGGTGAGGGGATGTGTGCACACAGCATACTTCAGGCTAGAAATATCGTACAGACTTTTGCTTAAAACTCTGTTTTCAGAAAACACTTGGCCTTGAGTGTCCCAATGAGATTATTTGATGAGCCTTAAAGTATCTGAATAAAATTAAGGAATTATTAAGTTGTTATCATCTGAACATGGCTATTCCTTGAACCAAATAATAGGTCAACTAAAGAAATTCTGATTTTATAAAGGTTTCTATTATCCTACAGGTGCGCTCCGTTCTTTCCTGTTCATTCTCTTTTTTAATCTTGACGTGCTCATTCCTCTCTAGACTGATATATTACTGTGTCTGTGATAGGCTCTTCTGTGACATGCAGTGGGGTTATGATGCCCTTTGTGCACTGCACACCTCTTCTAATTTGCCTCTCAGTCTTTCCTCGGGCAAAGCTCCACTGAGAGACCAGAATTAGCAAAAGTCAAGGAATAAACCTCCTTGGAGTGTACTTTTCATGTGTAAAATTTTATTATTTGCATTTTCTTAGCTGAAAGCATATTTCAGACGCTAGTACCTATGCTATTGGACTGATGAGGACTTTGTTCAGTTAGAAAGATTCAGGAATGTAGTTGTGGCATTCATGGTGGCAAAATAATAGAAATAAATTTTATTCATGAGTGTATAATTTCTTTTCCAATTACCTTTCTTATTGTATCTTGATAATGGTCAGCCTTCTCTGACAGTATTTTTTTTCTTTAAGCAGTTTTTCTGTTAACTTACTAATTTAATTCTTCCCTTTCTTAGATGCTTATGTTCAAATTAGTCCAGCCCCAAGTTGACCATTTTACATCTTATATCTCCACTTTCTTATAGATATAAGTCTGGGAAAATAGCCTGGGATACTTTGTGTTCATAGCTGTCTAGTTTTGAAGGGTCCATATACCATTAACTGCTCACACATTGGGCAATTAAGTGCTTGTCAATATACCACAATAAATTTAAAAGCCTTAATGAAGACTGACATTTGGAACTATGATTTGCTGCAAGGAGAGAGTAGGTTAACTCTAACATTGCTAATACTTGCATATGTGCAGTGTTCAGCATCGAACAGACCCAAGGCAATCACCAGGAACGCTGGACTGGTATTTGGGACTGATAAAACGCAGCTTCCTCTGATGTACCATGACATCACCTAATCCAAGTATTCATATAATAAGCTTTAATTTTTTATCTTTGCTCTTTCTCTCAACTACTCAGTTACAAATTCCTTCCCATAAGTTAATTAAAGCTATTCTAGAACAATATAATTTTCATCTGGAGAATGTAATAGAGCATTATTTATTTCAAGACTTAGAAATGTTCCTAATTTTTATCTAAATTCATTCATGGTTGATTTTGAAATTTTTATATCACACCGATAATTTACCTTAAATATTTTTTCTGCCTAAATACATTTGCAGAAACTCCACATCTCCTACTGTGCTTCTTGATTCTATTCAGCCAGCTCTGTCAGTAATTAACTGTTGCATTTATAAGGCATCCATGATGAGTGAATGCTTTTTGAATGTTATTGGTGAGTTTGCCAGCAGACTCTGAGGTTTCACAAGAACAGCAGACTCTTGGGAATAGGTGCAGAAAGGTGCCTCAGGCTGGCTAGAGGCTCTTCAGACTGTTTCTAGGAGAACTGAGGTATAAGCATCAGCAGTGACAGAGAGAGAAACAACAGGACATATTTATCTTGGTCCTCATTCCATCTTGTGTCTGGTGTTCTCATCATAAAGGGCAGATAGAGGGAGAAGATTGTGGCATAGATACAATTGCTACCTGAAGGAGTACCTGTCATGGGGACAGATCAATAGATATTTAGAGAGGAGTACCCAGCCTGCGTGTTTTACACTGTAAAAGAAATGATTTTTTTTTATTTGCTTTGTTTTGGAGATAGCTTTTGCTTGTGATTGAGTCTAGTCAGACCTTGGAATGTAACGGAGGACAAAGTACGCTTTTGTTGTAGGAAAAACCCAGGGGCTTACCTGATCTTTGCTATGAGATTAGATTTACTTCAGGAATCCTTGAACTTGGCCTTGATAAAAAGACTTCAACTGCCATATCCTGTCCTCAAGGTTTTTGTTACACTCCACATGTCCTGCTGATGGCAGCCCTTGTACCAGTTTCACTGTGTGGAGATTCTCTGTAAGCAGGATATTATCAGATGCCCTCCATCATTCTCATGCCAGAATGACCAAGAGTCTTTCAAAATTATTTGAAGTCTAATGCTAGCTAAGGCTAAAAGCCGCTTATGAATGGATACACAATTTACTCCAAGCTCCTGCATTGTGGAAAAGTAGAAGCCCTGGGGATCAGATATCATAATTCTTGCATATCGTCTCAACAATTTTTAAATAGCACATATACATCACGTACTCTGTTTGCTGAAATGGATTTTCTTTCAAATAATGTAAAGGGAATTGTGCCATTTTGAGTACATTTTTAGAAGAGTTTTCCTGCTCTGGACTGCTGCTTGTCCCTATTTGTTTGCACAGCCACATGCCCAGAACATAAATGCAAGTCTCTCAGGAGGTGAAGAAGTTATGGTGTGAAGTTGTGAGAATATGGCCTTTATCTGAATAGTATTGTTCTGAACTCTGTGCTACATGATGAGGAAGGACTAAAAAGCCTGGACACCCGGACAAAAAGAGGGCCATTTAGCCTTTTCACTGAAGTCTAGGATCCTTGCTGAGGGATTATTTTACACAGGCCCCTGTTTTGGCTAAGGGGGTCTGGTTTTTACTCAAAGCCAGGCAGCAGATGTCAGGCCTCAGAATTGCTCACAAAATGATGACCTTGCTGGGTCAAGGCCCATACAACCTGCTTTGCCTCAAGCTGTGTCAAATACAAGCAGTAGAAAGACTTTCCCCTGGCAGGCCTGTCTCAGCAACCAGCTATCCCCAGTTTTTCCTGTAAATTGAATTCCTTGTGAAATTCTACAGCTCTGAGAAAAAAATCCTGACAGTTAACTTGGCTTTTTCTTTTTAGTTAAGTAATGAATAAGGCAGTGAAGGTTTTTTAGGGGGTAGAAATCCAACACATTATTATGCTATTTTGTCGCAATAATTTACATTGTCAGGAAAGTTTGTTTGGGGTTTCCATGTATAACTAAAATATGTTAGTACAGATAGTGTCAAATATAGCCATGATATACTTGAAGAAATTAATTTGAAAAAGAGGACAGTATGAATTGCAATCTATAGCAAATTCACACTGTGTATTGGATATAAATATCTTCTGTGTGATGATCTTTAGAGGGGAAAGAACACCTGCAGTGATTAAGACCAGCAAATTATGTTTGCCATAGTTATTGTCTTATTGGGAAATATTCACAGTCAAGGGTTTAAAAATGTAATAAAAAGTGGATCAATATGTGTTTGAGGATTTCATCAATTGCATATTAACAGCACTAGTCCTTCTGACCTCTTTTCTTTGAGCTATTCCCTTGATCAGAGCAAAAATGATCTAATAAATTATGGGTTTATTCATCCATGTGCTGAATTCCGTTTTATGTTTCTTTTTTTTTTTTTTGCACACAGAATTGAAAAACAATGTGTGATTCCTGAGCGTGCTTCTTTAGGTTTCTTATAGTAGCAGACAAATGCATTTCTTACAAGCAAATATTTCAGCCCCATTTATGCATTGTAAATATCACAGGATTTTAAGCTATACTAAATGATATTTAACATGTCAGTTAATATCAGTAAAGTTTAGCAAATCAATGATGGCTAACAGTTTTCTCAAGGACTGCATCTGTTTTGTGCAGGCAGAATTCCTACAAGTGGATAATACAGTTTTGGTAAAGTGTTTTTTTTTCTTTACTTCCTTTTGTGCTTTAGTTGCATAAAGGTCACTGCAGGCTTTAGTCATATCACAAATCTCATCTGCCTTCTGCGTTTTTGCTGAGCTGCACGTGTCTTTTGCTCTTGGCTTTATGTCCAGAGTGGGTCGTCAGGATGACATTCCTTAAAATAAAATGGTTTGTAGGATGAGAAAACTCTACATTGTCTTCTTAAGACTACATCAAACTGAGAAAGAACAGATAGGAAAGAGATTTTTCTTCTGCTTTATATTCTCTCTTGAAGAAATCAGGTACAACGTGCTTTTTGAGTGTGAAGCATTTGCTACCAAGTCATCTACAGAGATCTGAGTTCTTTCATTGACAGAAAAACAGAGGTAGATTCAGAGAGATCATAGCATCTTTTATTTTGAAATAATTCATATTTTGTGAAGAGAACATTTGTATAAAACTACTCCATGGATAGCTACAATAGCAGTAATGCATACATTTATTTATTCTGACATTTCTTGACAGTTTACAGTGCAAATGCTAATCTATATTAGAAATAATCATCTCTCTAACTATCATGAAAGTTTTTAGCTGAAGATCAGACTCTTATGCATGTACTCTGTCTTAATATTACTTGATTTAACTTTACTGATTTTTGTGAGGATGGTTCCGCTGGAGAAACAGAACTTCACCACATTAAGCAGAGAAAAGGTAAAAGGATATTCTCTATAAATCACAACACAGAGTGGAGATAGAAACCAATGTGGAGCCCTGTGACTGAAAGAACAGCATGATACCATTTGCCTGGAGTTATACGGGTGCTAGATTTCTCCATTCTTGAAGAATATAACAAATACTTCTTTTTTTAAAAAAAAATATTAAAGTAATCTGAAAAAGCACATCTTGAAAATAGATCCACTTTATTCAAGGGAACTGAAGAGCTGGTCTTGGGGTTTTTGTCATGTGAGTAAGAGCACTGTTATTTGAAATTAAATGAAGCTTTTAAGCACTGGAATTTTAATGATTTTTTTGTAACAAAGATACAAAAACTGTCTTATGCAAGTAAAAGCTACCACCAAATTATTTTAATTGCATCTTATTTAAGTCAAAATTCAGTGCCTCAGAGTAGATCCAACATTGATTCTTCTATGTAATATCTCAAATGATTTATTAGAAGCAACCTTGCCTTTTTTGGTAGCACTCAGGAGATCAGTGTTGCGTCAATCCAGACCATATTTAGTCTCATATATCATACTTTAAAAAACAAAACAAAAAAAACCCTTGTAAATAGATCTAGACTGATTAGAAGTATTTTTGGTGCTTAATGATAAACAGTACATAGAAAGACTCAACATACAGCTATAAAGATGTCAGTCATGTAGACGCATGCATGATTATATAATAGAGGTTGTGGTTTTACATTTAGTAACCTCAGAATCTCTGATGTTTAACAGATTGATTTTATGCAATTCCTGATCATCTCTTCTTTAAGCAAGAATCTTACTGCAGCCAGATTTTCAGTTGATTGGCAGGCTCTTCCATACCTAACTACTAAATTGTCTTTGAATCCATATTGCTCTCTTAATTTCCCATTGCACTACATGGAGGACATTCACGTCAAGACTAATGTCCACTTTGAGGAAAGGGATCTGTTTTGCAGCTTCCCTTTCTGCTAGGTTTCTGGTAGCATAGAATATGTAAAGCATGCATTTGCTTTGCTTTCAGAGTCAGGGCAGAATCCTGCATGTGAGCATTACAAGTTGCCTCTGTCCTCTATTTTAATGTCCTCCATATACACTTTATTTCCTACTGACCAACAGCAACTTCTTTCATCTCTCTGAAATTAGCTAGAGATTTAGTTAATATGAAAATATGTAGAATGGTGGTGGAGGTTTACAGTGTGTAACGGAAGAATAATATGGACCTAGGGGTCCATTTTAAATCACAATGGGGGGAGATTGCCATAGCCTGTAGTAAATGAAGTGCTTGACTCTGCATGGTTAGCTCTGAATAGTACTTTTCTGTGAACATATTATTAACTGAATGTGAGCAGAGATTGCAGGAAGCACTACATTGAAGATGAGCTGTGATCTGGGATTCTAGGAAGGCACCACAGTATATAAGCTTTATTGTTCTTGAGTTAGTGACTGTCTCCTTACTAAGTAGTAAAAGTGAAAACTGCCATTTTTCCACCATTACTATGAGTGGCAATATCTGGGGACAGTTTCTATTGTAATCCAAATTGATGCATGAAGCTAAAATCATTACTCACTTTTTTAGAGTACCTAATCACTAATATCATTACTTTTGTTTTCAATATAGTAACAACTTGAGTTGATAATAGAGTCAAAGCCCTCACCATTGCTAAAGTTGATCCTAAAGCCAATAATACATCTTTAGGCAAAAATAAGCAAATCAGGGAAGGGCTGGAAAGGAGAAGGTACAATTGGTACTATTGGTGCTATTATTCTGCTTTCGTGGAACTAGGGCACAGAATGAAGAGTGCTCCCCTTCAGTTGGGACCCTATGGAGAAACAGGGCCTGAATACAGATGCCCTAAATTCCAATGCCTTTAAAAAGTTAATCTTCCCTCGTGTTAGGTCAAACTATGTGAGATATAACATTCAAGCCCTGGGAGCCTAGAGATGGATTTGGCCCCATGTCCATATCTGTGCCTTCCTTCAAAAGACACCAGCACTGTAAGGAAGGTAGTCATCTAAGGATGCCAAAATTTGCTGCTCTGGGAATGAACAGGAGCAGATAAAAATGAAAACAACTTAAAAAATTCAATTAGATTAACAGAGACAAGTGAGTGCTTGCCCAGCCGTTCCTGAGCAACAATTTATTCCTACAGTGGTGCGAGAGACTCAAGCCAGCGGTCAGCAAGCTGACAAATCTGTCAGCTTTGCTGGGTGGCTGTCAGTCAAACCAGGTGCCCGCTGTGTGTTGTGGCGCTCCTTGTATTAACACCCTGCTGGGATAATTCTTTTTTATCCCTTTTTTTTTTTTTTTTTGCCACCAAGAGGGTCTGCTACCACACTGCTGTTTTTCATCTTGTTAATTGAGTCATTTATTTCGTTAAAAGGTGAAACTTTATCAGGGTTTATGTGCCAAATGTGAGAAGGCATATTTAATGATACATCAAATGTTAGAAGCATGCAGGTGCCTCTGTGCATGCTCTTTAAAATTCTGAGAGGAGTGGTAGCTCTTGTAAATTAAAATCACCTGATATTAACTAAAAATAGGTATTTTGTTCCCAGGCAACAATGCAAATACCCTGCATGTGTGTGTACATGTTTGTTACTAAATATATAAAGCACATAGATATTTATATTTAATTTTCAATCTGTAGATTCATTCATATTCGAAAACAGATAACTGGAGGGATAAACAATACAGGAGTAGAATTCAAAGTTACATTAAAAAAAAGTCACTTCTTGAGTGGCAGCTAAAAATAATGTTTGGGAAAAAAAAAACTACTTCAAATTCTCTAAAGATGATTTCCTTGTCGCTGGTTCCCACCACTCTTCCTAGGGTAATTGGCTCATTTTCTAGACATTTCCTAAGCAGCTAAGATGTGTCATTAATACCTGTGTTAGGAAGACTGCTTAATTAGTAATAACACTCTGGGCAAGCTCCCAGTGAAATTGGAGAGAATATTTCTGCTGCTGTCAGTGACCATTGACTTGTACTATGTGGCTGAAGTCTTCAAAACAACCTAAACTCTATTGAAAACAAACAGGATTTGGACTCATCCTCCCCAGACATTCAAGAAATCAGTGCGAGTTCATCATCAGGTAGGTGGATCTTTACAGATACAAAATGACAGGAAAAAGTCCATGCAGGAGGATATCTCAGAAATTAAGAAAGCTGTTTGCTGTAGCCATCAATTTCTACATAGCAGTCAGGTTGTTAGGTGATAGTAGTGAAAGATAAAGTCTGTCCTTTATTTTTTACCTCGTGACAAAACCAGAGGAGACTGACAACACCATCAGACTGTGCCTTTCTCTTCAACAGAACTGTGTGATTTTTCTCTCTCTCCCTGTGTGTGTGTTTGTGTGTGTGTTTGTGTGTGTGTTTGTGTGTGTGTTTGTGTGTGTGTAAAACCCACATTACTTAATCCCATTAAGAAGCAAAAATTGAGTCTGACTTTGGTATCTATATTCTGCCTTCCCTTTTGAGGTTAGTCACCTCTTCCCCAGTTCCTGTCCCCCTTGTTACTGTCAAGTTTTCATTAGTTTAGGAGGACTAATACCATCTGTGTCTGAAAGACATACTCCTACATGGTTTATTTTGTTTGCAGCTACCGAATTCTCCCTGCTTTCCAAGGCTGAGAGTAGGTGAGTGGATCTTGAGAGAAGGCCATTAAGATCAAGTCAGTGTTTCTGAACCCAACTAAATGTGTGGGTAGGTTGTGTAAGAGGTTCCTTGCTTTGATTTCAGCATTAGTCAATGTGCTCATTTATTGCTTGAAAGTGTTCTAGTTCAGGTGAGTAGTTCTCATTCAAGCTGCAGAAGTAGTTTACAAAGATGTACCAGAATACTTTCCACCTCTCTGACTTAATATCCTTGTTCTTTTCTCACATCGTCCCACAGATCCAGAAAGTGTGTGATAATTTAGATAAATCTTAGGTTTTGTTGTAATAGCTAACAAGCATATTCTCTATGAAGAAAAGCACAGAGCTATCTACTTACGTTTCTCCTGAATAGTTGAACTGCAGTTCAACTTTTGAATGGCAAGCTCTTTCTCAATAAACCCACTCCTGTGTGGGTTCACAGTCCTAGCTCTTCTGTGAGTGACAAAAATAAATATTCACTATATTTGAGTTCACTTCAGACCCAAACAAGCATAAGGAGCATAAGCCAAAGTCTAGGAATGAATGTTACAGTACTAGGACTTCTAAGAGATGATAATTTCAAGGGTGATAATTTCAACTTGCTCTCTACAATGACCTGAAAGAAGACTGTAGCAAGGTCAGGCTAGGTCTCTTCTCCCAGGTGAAAGGACAAGGGGTCATGGCCTAATGTTGATCCAGGGGAGGTTCAGGTTGGATATTAGGAAAAATTTCTTCTTAAGAGGAGAAGGTATTGTGAGATATTGGAACAGTCTGCCTGGGGAAGTGATGGAATCACTGTCCCTGGCGGTTTTCAAGAAAAGTGTAGATGTGGCCATGAGGGATGTAGTTTAGTGGGCATATGTGATGAGTTGATGGTTCACTAATTGGTGGTCTTTTCCAACCTTGATGATTCTGTGATTCAGAGAAAATATGAGTTCTCTGTGTTAAGTCTCTGCCTTTAGCTATCAAAGTAAACTGTACTTATTCTTTCTAATAGGACTTTGTTTTAAATGTTAATTGTTGCAACAGTCAGATGTTAGACAGTATGCAAGAGGTCAGTGACAAGGCTGATACTTATTCCCCACAAGGTTAGACTTTCCATCATTTCCAAAGAAAGCAAAAACACATTAACAGCATGCAGTTTCAGCACCCTTTACTTTGTTCATTATCCTCTTACACGTATGCAGCACCTTTGAGTCAGTTTCTCCCCCACCATTGCTCTTTCCAGCAATCTGCCTGTCCCTGCCCCAGAATCTCTGGACTTTCAAAGAGAAAACTTAGTCAATCAGAGGTTAGTGGTGTCAGCAGAAACATGAGCATCTGTAAGGGAGATCACTATATGCAATCAAGTGCTCTTATAAAACAAGATCTGAACATCTCTAAAATCAGTTGCTATTTCTTCTTATGCGTAGAGAATAAACTTTTAATCAAGGATATGTTTTAGAAACTCTTTTACAAACACTTATCACACTCTGTCATGTTATTTTCTGAAGATTAGAGGTGGCCATGACTTTTTCCTTTCATGCAGCACTTCATAACATGCAATAAACTTAGGTTTTGCTTTCAGTTAAGTCATGCAGTATTTTTTCCAGCTGCCTCAAGTACGAAATGTTATCTCAGTTTCTTTTCATTGTAAAGCTGTTGCCAAATGGAAGCAAGGTGTCACTTCTGACCCCCCCTTTCTTCCCTTTAAGTTTGCACTTTTTATGATCTTTAGTTTAAAACATAAGAATCATTTCAGAAGTAAAGACTGGAAATTTATTAATTTAGAGGAATTTGTTTTCTTTTTGCATGTCTTGAAAACATTTTAATAGGAAACCAAGGTATTCATCTGGGAATCTGATTTTTGAAGAAGAAATCCTTTGTTATGTTTATTGTGTTTGGGAATTCTCAAATGAATATGATAGCACAAAATTAGATTCAGGTCTATAGTTCATCAAGTGGTGACTAGCAGGGATTCACACCTCAGATTCTTACAACCTTATGCTTGTGATTAATACCCTGCTAAGGTTAGGTCGATTTCTTTTCTTCCATCCTCTCTGTATCAAGCTTACCACAGCTTACACACTGTAATAAGATAAAACCAGCTTAGGTAAGTAAAGCCATAATCTGACAAAAAGCTGGGCCTGGAGGTCTTTTTCTTAGATTTGGGTCATGATCATGGTCCCACTTACTACTGGCCCATCAGGCAAAAACTAATGATTGTGAAATTGCCATTAGTTACCAGGGTGGCTTCAGGCCATAAGATCTCTGCTAATTTTGAACTCCGCTGATAGCTTTGCAGACTTTGTGTCTGAAGATCAGCAGTTAGCTTTCTGTTAAGGCAAACTTCACACCACTGACAGTGTAATATTAAATTACCCTTGTCATCCAGTATGTAAAGCGTTGGCAACAACGAAACCTAGAGTTCAAAGTAAAAGACTTACACTAAGAAAGTGAAAAAGAGCTCGTCCGTTGTAGCTTCCTCAATCAGAATGTTGACTAGTTATGAAGAAATTAGTTTCATTTCACCATGGAGTCTTTTAAACATACTCTATATTTTCTCAAGTAGATGGAGGGGGATATATCAAAACAAAGTGTTACTCAGGGTCTACTTGCTGATGCTTAATTTCTATACTTTGTGAGAAGAAAAAAGTGAGACCATTGCCAGTAAATCCACGCAGTCAGAAAATAAATATTGCTACTGTTTGAAAATGGAAAAGTTATATTGAGCACACTGAAGTCAGTTTATTGACATTTATTTCATGAGGCTTGTAATCATGTGTTATGGTGACATAGCAAATCTGGTTTTCTAGGTGCTACCATTTACAAGGAGTTAGAGATGTTGTCATTGCATAGGGATGTTCTCATCACTTTTAATTCAGTTAAATGTCTGAGTCCCTCATCTTGTTTACCTGATTATTAAATTCAGTGGTCACCTTCAAATGGTCAGCATTTGTACGTGTTTTGGCAAGCAGAAATGCTCTTCTAAGCTAGTGTGCGTAGCTCAGTGCCATGCTGTGCAGGAAGACTTAGCTAATGTGAAATCAGCTAGCTAAGTTAACCTCTGTGACCACAGCACCACTATGGCTACAGTACAACCAGTAGCATAGACTGGCTGCAGAAGCACCACACATTAGTAATAGCTGTCATCTCCTTCTGTAGGTCTTGAAAGGAAATTTGGTATCTCAGACAACACAGTGTTGTAACAGTGGGTAATCTGATGTTCAGTTTCCTCAACTTATGTGTTTCATTGTTTTTCTTCCTCTATTTATTCCTTCTCCTTGCCTTCATTTTTATTCTTCTTTTCTATATTATAGTAATCCTTTCTTACCATAGTAATGATTTGTGGGCCCAAAAAGTATTGTAAAAATATAATAAATAACAGATTGTTCCCTGAAGGGCACAGTAGAGGAAAAAAAAATGCCCTCAGAAATAACTATTGCCTTCTTTGCATTGTGTCATATTTCCTAATGTAAGAAGAGCCAGCATATAATGTATACTGCTGCAGGATCAGGAGTCATCTCTCCTGATGGTTATTTTCAAAACTCATTGATTAGTAAAGTTCTCTGAATGAGTTAAGGCATTTGGCAAGGAGTGAGTTATGGATGCACTATCATTACCACCCTGACCAAATGTTAAAGCTTTCAGTGATGTGCCAGGATGGTTTCTACTGGAGCTGGAAAAATGAAACAGAAATACAAAGGAGTTAAGTATGCATCATAAGGGTCGTCTTATTTATTTGTGCCATCAATATTTTTTGGTGGGGAAAAAAATTCCCAGTATTTTAGCTGGAAAAACATGATATATTTTGGACTTTTTTTTCATACCAATGGTTTATGCCTCCCTGTCACACTTCTTTTTTCCTTTATTTCTCTTCCCTCTCTTTGCTTATCATTTTTTTCTGTGTTACTTTCCTCAGTTAAAGTAGGAAGGAAAGGACAGAGAGTAGTTCCCAACTCCTCAAAAATACTCAAACCAAGATAATGAAAATTATATTCTCTGTACTTTTTTTTTCAGTTAAAAAAAAGTAGAAGGAAAAAAAAAAAAAGATACCTAAATTTTTCTCCTAAAAAATTTTTCTTCTGTTAAGGCCATTTTTATTTTTTCAAAAGTTTCTAAAAAATGTTAGTATCTTATTTCTGTGTTTGCATACATAATTTTAAGCAAATGTATTTCAATTTTTCTAATCATCACTCCAGTTTTATTTATGTGAAAGCTCATTTTTGTTTCTGATTAAGCAATGAGCTACATAACTTTTGCATTTCTGTAAATCTACTTCAGCTGAACACTATCTGGGCAGAACACAAGACATTCCTCCAGAAGTCACTAGCATCCTTTACCATTCTCTTAATGCTGGAGTAGAATCTGGTTCTCTAAGACAATTTTGGAACTGAATAAACACATTACAGCTTCATTTGCTCACATTGTACCAGAGCTTCCAATCTTTTATATTAATTTTGCAAACAATTTTAAATCACCTTTGATCTAGAAATGCTAAACAAATTTCTTTGACTGTGATGTGATTGTATTGACTACATAATGTCCCGTAGAATTTAAACAAATGGAAATGAAGGGGTGAAACATGAAACTATTAGGTACTGCCCACCTTTCCTCGTACCTATACCCATAATGTTTTTTGTATTCTCTTCCCTGTGCTGATGAGTGCAGATAAACACAATAGCACATCTTGATGCAAGCACAAATGCAAAAGTAGTTTTGTTAATCACATATGCATGAGTAGTGTTAATTGATTAAATGTGCTCTCCTTTGAAGAGAATTTAAATAATTTCTGAACGCTCTACAAATATGAACACTGTGTCAGACATTGCCTTGCTTGAGTTATTGGTCTTTTATGCACCAACTTTGATCCTGTTTTGTAAACTACTGTTTTTATCAATGCATCTTCACATTTAACAAATAATAACTTAGATAAAATACAATGATACTAAGATATTAGGCTTGCAAGGCTGATACTTATCATTTATATGTGAGCCCACACAAAAATGCATTTTATTTTGAAAGACTTAAGAAATTCTCGAATACTTTAATGAATACTGCATCCTAGAATTTCGTTCTTTCTGAATGCTTGTCGTGTGGAACTTCACGTGAATTGTGAGTGGAGGCATGTGAGATATTCAAAGAGAGAAAGAAACAAATACATTTTAATATTACCATTTTTTCTTAAAAGTTAACATTTTATATTTAATAATTTCACTTAACTATGTACCTGCATTATGTGCACACATGTGGTATATATGTTAAAGACACAGATGAAGGAGAAATAAGTATGGTATAAATATTCTATATCTTTGTTTAGAAGCTACTCTCGTTTAGTAGCTGCACCTTAACCATGCACCTTTACTATGCAAGCCGCAGGGGAAAGTAATTAAATTTAATAGCTGCTGCCCTCGTTTTGAAGTCGCCCTCAATATAAAGCTGCACAGGGAAGTAATTAAATTTAATAGAAGCTGCGTATTCTAAACAAAGATATACGGTATGAAGTCCATATAGTTCTTGAAAAAAGTTAATTTCCATTAGTAGCAGGCCTGTAACGTGGAATATTCATTGTTTTGTAATTGTTTGAACCAAATCTCCAGCTAAAAAGGAACTTCATCTGGATCTGAAACGATGAAGGATCTGCGCATGTACTTGGATACTACCATAACAGGAATAAGAACAACAATAATAAAAGAAAGAACAAAATAAGATTATAAAAGAAGCACCCCCAAAAGTCACATGTTAATATTCCACTCTCATTTTCATCAATCACTGAAGCAATACCCCCTAGATCAGTGCATTAACTTGTTTATCTTTTACAACGAGGAAAAACTTCATAGCTTCATCATTCATTCCAGAGTGAGGGGAGAAAAAACAAAAGGCAGCCACCGAAATTTGCATGGTGCTCAATTATACATTAGTGAACATCACTTGGCAATCTGTTCATATCAATTTAATTGGATTTTAATACTGCCTCTGATCTTGTTTTCTAATTAACAGCAGTGCCTGGCAATAAAGCAGAACCATGCACCCAGCAACACCTTTGATCTCAACCATATGGAGCTTCTCCGTGCTCTTGGAAAAAAAAAAAAATTTCCCTTGCCTCCAATCCAGGCCGAGAGATACTGGGGCCCCCAGATGGCCAAATACCACTCATGACTGCGACTTCATTGACTATTTTCTTTTCTGATTGATCCTGATTGAAAATAAATAAAACATGCACTTGGAACTGGGTGCAAATTGGTGTCACAAGCTTTTGGTTATGTTGATCGTTCTCTCTGCTCCTTCTTTAGATTACAAGTACTTAAGAAAACATTAACTGACTCAATGGTCTGTATTTAGGAACATAACTTTATCACAAGGACCTTTTGTCTTGCGTGTCGTTACTGCCCTACCTTAGCCACATATTCAACTGGGATTGAATTAAGCTAACTGTTCATTATTTATATTTCTGATGTTATCATTGTACTCAAACTATTTCAGGGTGATTTATGCTCAGCAATTTGATTCATACCTGCTTTTGATGATTTGCACTTGACGGTTACTTTTTTTTTGGGGGGGGGTAGGGGGGACCCCTATGTGAGAAGCATGCAGAACGCAGCTCTGATCTTTGTTTCCTGCATAGGTTTGACTTCAAGTACAGTATGCTTGAACTGAGCAAATGTTGGCATGCCATATTTCACGTGTTCTCCGGCCAGAGTTTTCAACTGTTCTCTGAGAACTACAAAGAATTGACGTGGTAATTTCTTCCTTGAGTTCAAAAGGAGATAGTAAAAATGATCTAGAATATTAGCTTATAAAATGGAATTTCCTAAAGAAATTAAGTGCTATAAAGTATTTTATTTGTCTTTGTAGGGGGTAGGCAGTAAACAACTAGAGGGAAAAACATTGCTATCTTCTTGAGGCTTACATATTGCATAATGATAACACAAAGAACAATTTTTGTTTCTGGTTCTTGGATGAAGCATCTCGAGCTGTGAGTGGTCATGCTTCTCTTCATTCTCCTTTCACTTTTTGTTCTGAAAATGCTATCTTAGCCTGCACTTTGATTTGGATATAATTCACAAGGAAGGTCAGGTTATTCTCAAACAAAAGACTTCCAGTGAACACCCTGATGTGCTGCTGTGGGAGCTGGTGCTGCTGACTTTGCAGGTGACATCTTTCCCTTTGTGTTAACTCCAGCCAGTGTACTATTAAGGACACTGGCTCCAGGGCAGCTGCTTTTCGGCTGAGATGCAAACCAATACCCTGACCACTTGTATTCATTACAGACCTATGCAGCTTTGTTTGTAAAACCTGTGGTATCTATATAGCCTCTACATTACACTGTGCCACCTCCTTTGGATTCAGCTAGGTGCTTTCCTTTACACAGCTCTGAGCTGTCAAACAATATTGTTTGTACAGTAATAAACTGCTGCTGCGCACTGACACATGCTGGCAAAACTGCATTAAGTGATGCTTCTTCCTCCCCTGCTCTGAGATCCCCATTTGAAAATGCTCATAGACAAGAAAAGCATATTAATTCTCTTGATTTTGGCAAAGTAGTTTATCTTTTCTATGTGATTTAATACCTTTACTTTTAAACTTAACCATTTCGTAAAACAAATTTGATTAGAATGTGTGCAGCCTCCACTTCTGTGGAGATATGCTGATATGTACCAGCCGAAGGCCAGAGCCAATGAACCAGTAAATAGTAAAAACAGTCATAGATGGGACATGGACAATGAATCCACAAAGCCTTTAGGTTATCTTCCTTGCAAATCCAGAGTCTGACTGCTGCTTTGGATTTGCATTTCATATGTGCTGTTTGACACAGTTACTGCATTTCAGTCAGCTTCTGCAAGTGAGAACTTCAGATGGGAGAAACAAGTTTGCCTGTTCTGGACTTCTTTTACAATAAATAAAAATAGTATTTCAGAGCCCATGTTCCATGGAGATTCTAGAAAGTTCCTCCAATCTGACTGTGATGGACTGATCTTCATGCAGGTAGCATGACATTGCAGGTCCAGGTGTCTACTGACTGTATTGACTGTAGAGACAGGGTATGTAGGCTTGTATCAAATGTGAGTTTTATCTGGATTTACCTTTTCTTTTTCATTTACTTTCCACAAGATCAAGCTTAAAACCCTTGCTTAAACCTGAAAAAAAAATAAAAATAAATGACTCATAAGAAGATAGGAGTTGCATTTTTATTCTGCTTTCGATTTACAGATAAATTAACACAGTGCTAGCTTCTATGGAGCACAGTAACATATGCTGATGAGGGAGAAGAGCTGATAAATGTGAGGTTTTCCTGTTGAACCCTGCAAGTAAACTGCTGCTGATTGGATGTGTTGCACCAAGATTACTGCTGTGGTCTTTTTGAGCACTGGGACACACAGACATTGTCAACACTAGTATGCTGAGACACCATTTTGATCTTTGTTGCTGATTTTGTTGCTGTGATAAGATGCTAGCTGCTGTCTTGTTTGCTTCCTGAATGGCACGCTCCTGGTTTGGATGACAGCTTTTTTTAAATCATCAGGTTATACTTTTGAATCTTATTTTTTGAACTACTCGTTCTGTTCCCGTGAGGAGATAGAAACATGTGCAAGTGCATTACGCTGCAGACTTCATTTAAAACAAAGGCTACAATGGCTCATATTCCCATCATGAAGAGTTTTTCTGACCATGATTTCAGCTTCTATAGGACATTCTTCCCTCTGTTAATTTTCTTACATAAAGAAAAATAGAGATGTGCATGCAAATGATTCTTCTCAAAGATGAGCTATGGGAGATGCAGCTCCCTAGATATAAGAGGAGCAGGGCAAAGTATGGCTGTGGCTGCCCTATACATCACCCTGATAAAGGGTTTTTGAGAAGGCTGCTTGCATCAAAGAATCTCCTAATTTCCAGACATGAAATATGCTCTTTGGACAAGAGGTCAACTAGATGAACAATGAGATTTCTCCAAGTGTGTAGGATATGATCAGGAAGTGAATGTAAGTGGGACGATTATTAGCTATACACTCATGGTTTTAGGAGGACAGTATTATCAGATTGCTGAGGTTGTGGCTATTTGCTTGTGGCTCATTAGTCAGGTTTCCCAAGTTGACTTTTCCCCACAAGTAAATGTGCATATGCTTCCCAAACTATGCTTGTTTAGAAATGTTGCTAATTGCTAAGTGTATAAGATAAGTAATTTCCCACATATATTCTAAACAACTAATTCTTAATGTGCATAGTATTTTGTGTTTTTATTTTGCATTTATCATTTTGGCCGGGGCAAATATAATGATTTGCTTTATTATTTCACATATTAATTTAATTTACTTTGCTGTTCAAGGGAGAGGGTACTGAAATCTTTTTCCCTGAAGCCTTTTTCCCTTCTTGAATTTAGGTATCTAAAGGTTTACCCAGCACTGAAACTTAAACATAAATGTGGATGATGACATGGTATCCTGTGAATGTATTGTCATCAAATGGACTGTATTATCCATTAAGGATTCTCACCACACTCACTCCAGTCATAGAGAAGAACAGCACTGGCCACTGGCATTGAGCATATGAATCATTCCCTTCATGCTTTATTTCTCATCTTGGTTATGGCTTCTGTAGCCAACCTCCCCTATGAAGACAGGCTGAAGGAGCTGGGCTTGTTCAGCCTGGAGAAAAGAAGGCTGCGGGGTGACCTAATTGCAGCCTTTCACTACCTAAAAGGAACCTATAAACAGGAGGGGAAACAACTCTTTGAAAGGGTAGATAACAACTCAACAAGGGGAAATGGTTTTAAGTTGAGGGAGAGGAGATTTAGGTTGGATGTCAGGGGGAAGTTCTTTGCTATGAGAGTGGTGAGGTGCTGGAACAGGCTGCCCAGAGAGGT
>JAOWBP010002559.1:42044418-42058292 GCA_028571105.1 Tragopan temminckii | reverse complement strand
GGGGGTGAGTGAGCGGGGGGTAGCCAGACTCCTTCTTCCCCTGCTGTTCCTAAAAGAAATGTACATAGATGAGCATCATTGTAATAAGATATGTCACACAGGTAGCTGGAGTCTTTAAAAAAAGGAAAAGAAATATTCTCTAAAAGCAAGGCAACTTTTTCCTTCACTTTTAAACCTTTCTGCTCATTACCAATGTAAATGAAAAGCTTAGTACAATGAATGAATATCAGAATTAAGTTTCTATAGATTAGATGCATGACAGACTGCAGTGCTTCTGAAAGTCTATGGTGGCGGTGGCCTTGAACTAAGGAAAATTTACATGACCAACCATTATAATCAGTCTAATCTGTATTTTAGATATTCCCTAAATACATATAAATGTGACAAATGGAAATGTCTATCCTGTACAGGTCAATGAGTTGTGCTTCAAGAGGATTGTAAATACATATTGACACACAGACTACTGCAAATGAAACTGGTATTAATAAGTTGAAATGGGAGCTTGGAATCTTATATGTATATATATTGTCTTATGCTAATTATAGATCCTGTTAAGGTACTTAAAATCATTTTGTTGGCAGAAAAGTCTTTCTAACGAGGAAAATCATATCACGTGTGGTCAGTACTGTGGTTATGTATGATGAATGATCAGACAGAAGTGAAGTTCAAAGAAGTATTCACAATCGTTTCTTCACAGCAGAGTGAGGTTTTGCCATCTGTGGAGTTTTTTCCACCTGTGGGAAGGCATGAAGAGTGTAGGGTATCCGTAACAGCAATACACCCTCTGAAACTTTTCACCAGACTTCCCTGTGACTCTGAGCAGAAGATTTTCTGGATATCTAAAACACCTTCATGAAACTAGCAAGAACTTCAGGTCTTTTTCTTCTGGAGTGGCAGCTGAAAGCCAGCATGGAAACTTTGATCCATCTCAGCTGCTGTTAGACATCAGTGTTTGGCAACAGAATCCCTTTTCACATCTGAGGTCCTTCTATGGCCCACCACAACCCTCAAGGGGTGACAAGAAAGTTCAAAGGGGCTCTCAAAATGCTTTTACAGTGAAAGAACAGCTGACTACCTTTCCTTTCCAACAGCAATTATAGCCAGTGCTGTTCATTTCCTTTCAGGGAAAGAGCCAAGGAGTTTCCTGCAACAAAAGGTAACAAACTGCTTTGAGACTATAACAAGTATTTGTTTTTGCACAGGAAGAGAAAGGTTGCAATAAGGGGTCATACTGAGTCACATGAACCTGAAGGAAAAGTGAAGTGCAAGGATCCCATTTTTCATCATCCCACCACCATCTTCACAACTACAAAAGAAGCATTAAGTAGAGGCACAGTGCTTCCTAATGACACTGGTGGCCTTTTATCTCCACTCTGCATAGAAGACAAACAACTCCAAAATCTAAACTTTTCTTGATTTGTTGCAGTTCTAATTCTTTAACACAAGATATGCTCTGTTTGCTGAGGTGAACTTTTAGGTTTAAATACACCTAAAATTCAAGAAGTTTTGTTTTTTTGTTTTGTTTTGTTTTTTAATGTCAGAAAATGAAAAGTATTTGTAGATAATATTTTCTGTTTGTCCAAGTTATCCAACATAACTGAGTAGAGAGAATTCTTCAACTTCCATTCCCTAAAACCAATAGGCTTTATCGTGCAGTCCTTCCTGCAAAGAGTTAATTGAAGCAAATAAAGTTCTTAAATTGTTAATAATCCTCCCAATTTGATCTTGTTCTTTTTCCCCCTCAAGCAGTAAGAGGATAAGTGCGAGTGATAGCCAGATTTATAAATTATTTCTTGCGAGCTGAATGCTTTAAAAAGGAATATAAAAATCTGCTATGTGTCAGGCGATCCATGGAGGCATTAGCAAGCGTGGCTGATTCTCAGTCCCCTGAAAGCAGGAGTGATAATTTGTAAATCTAGGAACTGTACGTGGAGAATGGTAATTTGTCATTAGTAAGATTAACATGATCAAGGGAATAGAATAGATTATTTATATGTAAAATACAGAAGATCATTGATGCAGCAGTGATGAATAAATACATTTTGATAAAATTAAGTCAATATTTTTGGGAGTCAATACAAGAGTTTTTAGCTGTCACATAGCACTGCAGCTTAACTTTGATGTTGTATGAAATGTATTGGCTACTTGAAAATGGTTATACAGATGAATTTTTGGCTTGGGCTTCTTTTTTAAATCTACCTGTAGAGCAATTCTTTTCAAACACTGTGCATTTGGCACAAATTACTTTTCTTAGATTCTTTGGAGTGAAATACCACTTAAGATGTAGAGTATATGAGCACTCATATACTATTTAAAGGAACATGACATTTTTATTATTTCAGTTTCATATTCTAGTTAATTTTTTTTGTTCAAATAGATTTGCCATCTTGCAGAGAGAAACTATCACAAATAATTTAATACATTTTGATCATGTTTTCATTGCTGACTGAATTACAGTTGCTGCCATGGTTCATTTACTTATACAAACTGTTCTTGTGCTCGCAGTGTTGTTCAAAAATTCAACATTATCAGGTGAAAAAAAATGCATGATGATAGGAAGCCATTATCCTGACCACTAAGCAATACAGAATGAAATATCATTTGGCAAGTTCTTAACTCTGATTTTCAAATATGCCATTTGCATTGGCTTGTAACTACCTACAATAAGTGATTACAACCTTTTTAAAAAAAATTCTGAAAGCTTCAGTAAACTATACTATCATAGTGTTTAAAGAATTTAAAGCAAATTACTTAAGGAATATTGCTCAAAGCAAGTGCTATCCAAGGCAGTAAGTGACTTTTGTGGGTGACTGAGCACTGAAGCAAAGCTATGAGGCTTGCTAAAGTAGACACTGATTATTTGCAAGAAGATCCTTTTGCCACAGATGTTCTTGACAAAAGCAGTCCTTGATCTCACTGATGTGAATATCTGTAATGCTACATATGTGTAGACCCAGGGAGTTCAGTGAGCTTGTTCATGTGCATATAATTACTTGTGTGCCTGCATGTCCAAGGCTCAGGGCACTGGAGAGATTTAATCATTAAAAGGTGATATGTAGGCATTTTTGTTATACTTCATTATACTGTGAAAAATCACAAGTCAGCCTTAGTTACAGGATTATTCTGCTCACAGAATAGGATATCCAAGAAAATAAAATGAACCAGAAGACAGCATTGTTTTGCAGTAGTGTAAGTTTTGAACATTCTCTGCCGTAGGTTGCTCAGACTTCCATTGACATCATGAGAGGACTGTGTTTAGGTGAATAATTTTTTTGGCAAGGGCAAACAAATGAATAAATGCTCAAGGGAGAGCTAAACTAAAAGAGGAGGCAGCCAGAATTCCAGAACTCTCACATATAAGGTTATTATTTCACACACAACCAGAGCATTTCACTTAGTTATATGTTTTTTCTTATAATCAGAACAACTGATTTACAAATGCATTAAGCAGCATTAAGAATCCATTTGCTGTCCAGATTTTTGGCCACCAAAGGCTCAAAATGGCTCCTTTTGTACTAATTTGCAGAAATAATTTAAAGGGAAATGGATGTATGGCTGTACAGAAAGATATTTGTAATAAGAGGGTGTTTGAACCACCACCCCACAGAAGAAAGCTCAATAAAAATATATTGATAACAACAATAATTTTCTATTACCATGTTTATCAATTTTATCATGGAAGCTTGACCATACAGATATTTCTCTTATCCTACTCCGGAAAGGACCTTATAGTCTTCAGCAGCCAGCCAGACAAGTATCACTGTAACCTTGCTTGACCTAAACTTTTTGGAATTGTGAGTTTGGGGAAAGTTACAAGGGTTCTAGTTTTAACATGATAATGAATTGCAAAATTGTTTGAAATATTAAAAATTCCTCACTTTTTGTCCCCTCCCTTGTTCCCTCAGAAAAAAGTAAATAAATAGATAGTTCAAAAACAAGCACATAAAATGGAAATTTATAGTGAAAAATGTAGGCTAATGCATTCTCCATTCCTATCTGTCAAAATATTACTTTGGAAATTTTTCTACCTTAGAAAGTCCTGAGAGACAAACAGGTCTTGACTGGCAGCAAAGCCACAATCAAACACGATCTTTGCTAAATTACCTGTACAGATTACTTGAATGCATTTGTTTACTAATAGTAATATCTCTGACAAATTCTGACAGAGTTTAAGCATGGAATTTAGCTGTATTTTTCCACAACTTGCATTAATTCTTATGCATAAATTCTGCAACCACTGAACTTCAGCAGTCAGAAAGAACAGAGGTTTTATTTTGGTGCATGACACGCATAAGCTATATAGGCAAAGGTAATAAATATATATGTTTTTAATAATTAATGAAAAAGAAAAATTTCTTAGTGTCATACCAGCAGGTAAAATTTTTTTATGCATTTCTAATAGAGATTGTCTGTAGTCCCTTCCTCCTCCTTATTTAACAGTTTTATCAGATCTTTCTCCTTGAAGTCAACTTGATATAATTAGTTAAAGAGTAAAATTTAAATAAAGTCACCAAAGAAGAAGAAAGATACAGACACGACTGCATGTTTGACTGGCCATTGATACTTGCCACAGTTTTGTTTTGCTCTGTAAAGGATGGATGTCTCTGCCTTGGTTGTGGTGGGTTGGTCATCTCCCCTTTTCTATCAGGATATCTTCAGCTGATACAGATCGATTGGCTATTGGTTGTAAGAGCTTCCTCTCTAAGTCTGAATAAAAGTATATAAAAGTTAATGAGAGGGTTTGGGCAGTAGTAAATCAGGGATAAGTGTTTAGGAGATCCTGTAAAAGGGACAAGAAGGAGGTGGTACGAGAACAATGAAGTCAAAAGGGCAAATCAGGCTCATGGTAGAGCTCAGACATTTTAAGATGTGTCTCTATTAAAATCTGTTGTATAGTAAGAACTATACAATCTGGCTTTAACTAACTTAACACTAAAGAAATTTTTTGCTGCCACAAGACTCTATGAAACCCAGGTCAGTTTAACATGACTTGGGGTATTCTAGTATCTTGAATGTTTCAGCTTCTACGAACAGAGTGCTGTTGATATTTGAGATAGCCTGAGCACCTCTACACTTCAACTGTGCATGTAGTAATACAGCTCAATTTATTTGAGGGATGCTAAAGAATGGCTGTACCGTTGTTTAATGCACCCAAAGGAAATATGATGCACTGTAGATTATTTGCTATCATTTTGTTGAATTTAATTTAGCAGGAAATGCTTTAATTGTCTAAATTTTAGCATCCTATGGTTGGAAGGCAATCTGCAGTCGTTACAGGTGACCAGCATTAGGCCGTACCATGCAGAAGTGCATTGGAGCAGTAAGATTGGTATTTCTGTGCATAGAAAAGTGAGTCTCAAGTAAATCTTGTGTTGTGGACAGAGCATGGTGCTCTGTGTTGTTGGGATAGGTAAATACTGTCTTTGTGGCAAGGTCCAGCCACACCTTTCCTTTTGCTCAGCTTCCAGGACTATTGGCTTTCCCTGTAGGCAATATGCTGGGACTGAACAGACTAACCTCACTTCACAGTTAAGCAAACGTGGACTCCTGTGAGTCTTGAACTCTGCAGGAAGCACACTTGGCTTCAGAGGATCATATGAAACTTCTCTGGCTTCAGAGGAAGATGCAATTTTGCTTTCTGTTTCGTATTATAACAGACTCAAATTTTCAAATCAATGCACCACCAAACCTACTGAGTTCCACCTGGCTCATGTCAAATCCATGTCACACCCCAAGTTTTATATGGTTTAGGAAAAATAAAAACATAAATTGAATAAGAATGACTTGAAAGGCTGAACTTCAGGGCAAACTGAAGCTGAGCCGCAAACATCTGTGAAATTTGAAACCAAACGGATTTTGCCTGATTTCTTTTGAGGCTTATGAATTTCGAAAAGATTCATCTCACAGTATCACCAGTTTTTATGGTTTTGTCATGAAATTTGCCCTAACTGCTCTTTTCTTTAAAGTCTTTGTTCTAGAAATGAAGTGACCATGGAGAGTCTCATCTTTCATTTAAAAGAGAGAAATTCCATGGCTGTGGTAAAGGCTTGAACATTTGCCCAATTGTATCAACAGCTCAAAACCAAAGGTGAATCTGGAGATTCCAGAGTATAGTTTTATATTTCAGGGTCTTTTTGAGCATGGGGTCTATCCTTACATCCGCAGTTCTAGACTTTAGCCCGAGAACATTATTATTCTCCTCTATCTTACTGTTACTGCGCTTCAGAAAGTAACTCAGAGCAGTGCACTAGATTTGGGTATCAGCGAGTCTGGTTCTAGGTCTGACAGCTGTGGCAATTTTGCTGGAACCCTACATCCCTATGTTATGTGGGTTTTGTATAATGAATGAGCCAAAATCTAGAGAAGTATGTAAGTCTCATAACTCAGACCCACTGTCAGTAATCTAACTTCTTCTAACCTCCAAGTTTATCTTAATAGTATCATTTTTCCTTTGAAGATTGGGACTAAAAGTCATGTTTTCATACTATTTAATTTTGGAGAACTAATAATGTTAATAGTTGAGAATGGGTTGCCTTTTGTAAATTAAGCCAATAGTTACCAGAAATGCTATTAAAACTAAACATTATTAAAACTAAAGACCAACTAATCAGATGTTATGTTGTACAATACTAGGCCAATTTATTTAGAAAGTGTAAAACTACAAGAATGTTATGGGAAAAGATCTCCTGTCACTATAAAAGATGACAAAATTACTGTTTCAAAAAGAATACAAAGTCTGTAGTATTTGGTATAGTTAATAGCATCCCCTCTTAATTTCAAATTGTATAAGAATTTCTCTTTCCAGGAGACTTGTTTTAAGAACCTAATAGGGATAGCACTCATTGCACTGAATTATGCCATCCAGAGGGACCTGTACATGCTTGGAAAGTGGGCACACAAGAATCTAATGAGGTTTAACAAGGCCAAGTGCAAGGTGCTGCACTTGGGTCAAGGCAATCCCAGATATGAGCATAGGCTGGAGAAGAACTCATTGAGAGCTGCCCTGTGTAGAAGGACCTTTGGGTTCTGACTGACAAAAGGCTGGACATGAGCCAGGAGTGTGCGCTTGCAGCCTGGAAGACTAACTGTATCCTGGACTGCATCAACAGAGGGGTAGCGAGCAGGGAGAGGGAAGTGATTATTCACCTCTACTCTGCCCTTGTAAGGCCCCACCTGGAGTACTGTGTCCAGGCCTGGGGCCCCCAGTACAGGAAGGATGCGGAGCTGTTGGAATGGCTGTCTGATAGTGACAGGAAAAGAGGAATAGCTTTAAACTAAAAGGGGGTAGATTAATTAGATGTTAGAGAGAAATTTTTTACTCAGAAGATAATACCTCATCTCTGGAGCCATTCAAGATCAGGTTGGATGGAATCCTGATCCAGGATCTAGTGCTTGGCAGCCCTGCCTGTATCAGGGGGTTGGAACTAGATAACCTTTAAGGTCCTCTACAACCTAAGCCATTCTATGATCCTATAACTAATCTGCAGCTTGGATGAAATATTTCATTTGTATTAGCCATGTAGGAATAGTACCTCAGACTTAAATTAGTCTCTCATCTAACTATGTGGCAACTGTTTTGAGAGTAATACCCTTCATACCTTCTGCAAACCTAAGAATGAGTAAATTAAAGCTTCCTGAGATAAAAGAATATTTTGCCCACAGTTTGATTATAACTGGAAATATTTGGGCTGGAAATGTGGAGTCCAAATTGCTCAAGCTTATAAATACACTCTATAAGTCACTGTTTAAGGTTCCATCTCTTCACTGGGAAATATAGATAACCTGCATTTTGGAAAATCACACAAAATAGGTACACTAAGGTCTACTTTGCATGTAACACCTCTTTCTTTGCTCAGAAGATACACAATAACAGAAGTCTTTCAATAGAAATGGCGACAGTTATCTTTTAGTAAGCATTTAATTTCTTCTTATTTAATATCTCTGGAAAACTCCTAGCATGTTAAAACTTAGGAAAACAAACATGTATGTGGTATATATGGTTTAAATTGATTTCTCTCTTTATCTCTGTAAATCAGAAATGACAAGTAATCTAAGAAAGACTGCAAATGATTTAATTACAAACCTTTTCACACTGAGGTATTTAATCATAAAGTGTGATATAGTTTTAAATGCAAACAAATCATGTTAGGGTTATTGGGTATATGCTTTAGATAATGTTCCTATATTATTTCCTCTTTAGAATACGGAGATATGAGGTTGAAATTCTGTATGATGTGTAGTTTAAAGACAAATTACACATAGATGAGGTTACATTTAATTACCTGGAATAGCTTTGTATATTGAGTGAAAAACACAGTTTTCATCAACACCATATTAATTATTGCTGCCGAAAGCTGTAATTGACTACTGTGTTTTTCGGCTCATGAGTCAATGGTGACTAAATGTTTACTTTACTGCTACTAATTGCCAGAAATGCAGCACTCGTTTTTCCCTGAAAAATCTGTGGTCTAAGTTTTGTTCTTGTTTTCATGAATATAACGTGATAATTATTTACATGTATATGTTGATTGTGGAGTTGGAATTCAAATTTCCTGGCAAAAATGCTAAATTAGAAATACTAGATGCCTCAGGGACAAGGGAGATGCTTTGTCAGTACTGTCTGACATACTGGCTCTGTTCATGTATGTTGCTCTGTTGGAAGATCCTCCTGGTAAAGACACCAGCTTATATTCTTGTTTCTGAGAATCAAATTAGCAAGAGAATATGGTGTACATGAAGATGATTGGGACTAGCATTAGGACTTTCTGCCACAGGGCTAGATTTGGAGACAAGAAAATCCTGGAAAATGTTCAGAGGTGGAATCTGATGTTAGTAGCTCACAGGCTCTTCTTCACCTTTGCAAGGTACAGGTGTAAGACCCTTACACAAAGAAAAAATGCACAGAAGTAGGCAACATTTCTGCTTCAGGGAATTTGAGAAACTGCATGGTGGTATTGATAGGCTTGAGATGGTCTCTTTGCATAGTCTCTTCATTCAGATTTTCTCTTCATTCTGTGGAGGACAGAAAAAAAATTGCCAGAGGTGGAGAAGATAAGAGGAAAGAAGGGGCCAACCTATTCACAGACCTGAAAGATTAGCTGTTGGGCAACAGGAGAGGAGTTATTCTGTCTGTCTATCTAACCTATACTTCTCCCTCTGTCCTGTGATTTACTGACCATGACAATGACTACTGACCCAGTGTGAAATGTTATTACAGTGCCACTAACAGAGACCTGGTTACATTTATCTCCACATCATTTGCAGGATTCTTGGGATCTCCCTCAGAGGGAAAGCAATTAATTTTTCTTCTAAAACATTCCTTCCACAGACTTCTCAGAAACCTGTTAGGACTCTTAATACTTCTGAAATAAGCATTTCGAGTATGGAGGGAATGAATCCTTGATTTCAGCAAACTCCTTTCCCAGTTATTGCTGATGAAAAGATTTTTGGCAAAATGTCACTTGTGCCAGTTTTTTGGCAGCTGCCCAGTGCTAAAAATGTAGTTCAGACATAGGTTTCCTTTCTGTACATGTGAATGTAAAATAGAGATTTGGGAGAACAGAGTTTTGTGTTGTCTAGGTGTCTATAATTGCTGAGCACCAGTAAGTATAATAACATGATGTATAAAATAATGCAATAATTAATCAAGTAACACACGTTTAAAGAAAAGTAACAGTTTAAATTAAGTGAGGTGTAGGTAAAACTTTATGGAGTTAAATAAATTTTACCATGCTTTGTCTGCTGTACACAAAAATAAAAATTTTGCTGTATGTGTTCTCTTGTTATGTGAATTTAACTGTGATTTTTACTTTTTGGCACCGGTTTTCAGTAATGACTGCTTTCCTCAGTATTGCAAATTTAAACCTCTTGTATAAGATTTCATTCGTATTATCAAGTTCTGAATCTTTTTCCTCACTATTTTTAATGTGTCTTGTATCATCAAGGTTTTACTCCTGCTAATGTCAATAAGCTTTCTTTTATGGATTTGTGTCACTTTGCTCATTTTCTGTTACAGGAACTGATCCGTGTTTAGAGATAGATTTTATTCTTTACATCAAGACATCCTCATAATGTTAACTACTGCCTTTCTTCACTTCTTACTTTTGCCTCTCTGCCTATATATTTTGACAATACTTTTGCAGAAAAATAAAAGCATCTTTTCTTTTTTTTTTAAAGTCTACTCTAAAGAAAAGGAGTAGTTTCAAAAGAAGAATATTATAGAATGAACCATGGCAATAATACACCTTTTTTTTTTTTTTTTTTCCACCAGGGTAGGGGAAAAACACGTTCTTCTATCTAGGTGTCAAACCATTCACTGAGTTTGGAAGAAATATGTAGAAAATATCAAAATACAAGAGGGAGGTGGTTATGTCACTTTCCTTAGATTTCAGTTCATTTCATGTGATGGCTCAGTAGAAATTCAGATGCTTATGTGTGAACATTCATATTTTGAAACGATGGTTGTCTTTTGCAGAGTGGAAGCAATCTTCTATTAGATCAAGACTTTTAAACAGAACCTCAATGATATGACTCTTCATTAGAGCACAGTGAGATCTGCTGGCCTTCTCACCTTTCTTTAGCTCCATTAGAATGGCAATATATGGCTTACTACGTTTAAACGTGCATTCTCTGCCAAGTAAATTAAATTCTTATAATAAGAGTCAGAGTAGTCCAGTGGTCGAAAAGCAGGGCTGGCAGCCAGGAACTCCTAAATTTTAATCCCTACGCAACTTATTGAATGACTTCAGGCAAGTTACTTAACCTCTTGGTTTCCACTTAATAAAATCATGATAATAAAAGTGTTTTTCTGAAGAGCAATTAGTTAATGTTCATTCACTACTCTGGAGAGAAAAATGCAAAGAACCGTAGAGGTGCTAAGACCTCTAAATTCTTAAATTCTAATCATATTGAGGAAACATTATGATTACCGTAGTTAAGTAAACTGTTAAGGTTATCAAAGGTATACAGAGCAAATAATCATTCTAACTTTTCATTCATATGGTCTGGAAGAGGCCTATCCCCAGGGGGGAAATGGAACAGTTTAAAAAGCTAGCCCATGACTTCACGTGAGATTCGCCACCATCTCTCAACTGCAGCCGTGATCCTGTCACCAGGCATGCGGGTTGCTATGCTGCAATATGATTATTTCAAGAGTCAAAGGATGTTGCTGTGAGTCAAATGGCACCTAAATGCGAGACTGTTGTTTAGATCTCACATTTTGTTTAGGTTGGATGAGTGCTTGAGGAGGATGAAAAGCAAAAGTTATTCTTCCAAGGTTCCAAATGCAACTGATGCCCATTTAAGTAGTTCCAGATCTACTTTGTATAGACAGAAACATAGAAGTAATTTGTTTTGAGAGAAATATCCACTTCTTCCCAAGCCTTTTCTCTGTTGGAGACCAGCCATCACAAATATGGAGGACATGTTGATCTGAAGATCTGTAATTTATGGAAGAGGGTGGAATACCAGGCAGATCAAACGTCTGGTCGGGTGGCTGTTGTCAAGTGCTCAAACATTTAACTGATTGCACTTGTCAAAGAGTTGTAGGATAGATCTGAGGGGTGAGTTTGGCCCTTAGTGTTGCTGGTTTTCATCCCATAATTCTGAGAGCGTTCTTTGTGCCTTGTTTATTGCAGAATATGATTAGATTTTAATTTAACAGGCGAGGAATGCATCTTTCATGTGGCAAGTCAGAAGGGCCCCAGAGCTTTATAGTGGAGATGGGGGGATGGGGCTGGCGCTTGTTGTGAAGTGGTAGAGAGTCCTGCTATATTGCTCATCTTAACATTCTGTGTATAAATAGGTCCTGCTAGTCTGAGGCATAATGATTTCAATCATTTGTGCTGTATAAATAAACAGGGCATTGTGAGCTTACTTGTTCAGGAATTGTCCCTGGCTTTAGTTTTGGCCACAGACTCCCAGAAGCCTGCAACCAATCTAAGCTGGAGAGTTTAAAGAAACAGTCCGTTTCTGATCTGGAGCCACCGGGAGAGGAGGGAGGGTTACTGACTCTGGAGGGGGAAGCAGGAGAGTGAAGATCTTCCTTGGGGTCCTCAGTCCTGAGGATGGGGAGCCCGGGAAAACCTTTGGCTGGCCTGCTATGGACGCATGGCCAGCAGCTGGCATGAGCTGACAGGAAGCAAAAGGCTTCTTTGTGGTCTGATGGGACGCAGATAGTTTCCAGGGAATGTGATGGCTCCTGCTTGATGTGGTGTCAGGTGCAGAAGTGCCTGCTGTGTGCTCTGTTCTTAATGGTGGTAAGCATGAAGCCTCTCTTTGAAACAGGCAAACCAAAAGGTAGACTGAAAAATGCAGTGCTGTTTTGACTGATACTGATGTACTGCAGACTGTGCGCATTCACCCTGTGCTAGGTGTGCTTCCATGGGTACCTCCTTTGGCATGAACTGCACAGCCAAGCACTTCATTCAGGCCTCCAGCTCAAGCTGCCTGCCCTGAGGGCATCCAGTGGTTAGATCCTGGACTGGCCCTGTGGACTCTGATCAGATTTAGGAAACCACTTCCAAAATTTAGAGACTTCCTTGCTGACGTCAAATATGCTATGCTTTTCTGTGCTTGACACTGTACCATTTTCTTACACAAGCTGAAGAAATACATTTTGCTTAGCAGATCCTGCCACCCATGTGTAAGCAGTACACTTATGAAGAGAAGTTGTAGTAGCTCCACATTCAGAGCCAGTTAAGAGAATAGAAACACAAGACATTCCTAAATCTTCCAATTCTTTTCTAAATTCTGAGCTTTTTGTATCTGCCATCTTTGAGTCCTCAGTTCCCACAGTCTTATCCTTTTACCTGATTGTCTAACACCTTGAATTCTTCCATGAGACAGTATTCTTTGTCTGTCCTCTGTCTTCTTTGTGATGGAAAAACAATGTAGAATACCCACAGCCCTACTCCCATTGTCACTCCTCAAGGTCTTGTGTGGCTTTTCTGAGTTAATATTGCAGCTGAAATGACTGAAATCACTGAGACCATCAAGTATTCTTGATGTCATTTCCAGGCATGTGAAAGAGAAGAAAATCATCAGGAGTAGTCAGTGAGGATTCACCAGGGGATGGTGAAAGCTTCCATAATGAAATCACCAGCCTGATGGATGAGGATGGTGAGCAGTGGATATTATCACTGAGAGGGTGGTGGGGTGCTGGAACAAGTTGCTCAGAGAAGCTGTGGATGCCCTGTCCCTGGAGGTGTTCAGGACCAGGTTAGAAGGGGCCCTGAGCAACCTGATCTAGTGTTTGATCAAGTAGTTGGCAACCTTGCTTGTGGTAGGGGTGTTGGAACCTGATGATCCTTGAGGTCCCTTCCAATCCAAGCCATTCTATGATTCTATGATTCTATGATTCTATGATCTTCCTGGAATTCACTAAAGTCTTTGACAATTTTGTTCATAAGATCCTCATGGAGAAGCTACTGAAGTATGGGCTTCATGAGCAGACAGTGAGGTAAGTTGGAAACTGAACAGTTGGACCCACAGGATAACAGTCAGTGGTGCAAGGTCTAATTGGATGCCAGTAATGGATATTCCAGGGGTCAATACTGAGTCCAGTTCTATTTAATATCTTCGTTAATGATCTGGACAATGGGGTAGAGTAGATCTGTGGATAACATGAAACTGCAGGGAGTGGCTAATTCACTGGGGGTGATACAGCTATTCAGAGGGACCTTGACAGTTTGCAGAGGTAGACTAACAAGAATCTCATGAATTTGAACGAGTGCAGATCTCTGTACTTGGAAGGAACAACCCCAGGCACCAGGTACATGCAGTAGGGCTACCCGTCTAGAAAGCTGTTATGCAGAAAAAGACCTGGGGATCCTGGTGGACACCAGGTTGAACATGACTCAACAATGTGTCCTTGC
>JAOWBP010002559.1:42024510-42039171 GCA_028571105.1 Tragopan temminckii | reverse complement strand
CAAAGAATAAGGCACCAAGAAAAGTCATGCAAGTTCAGATTCTCAGCTCTTTCTGCTATTGGGGGTATTAGAAGTCTTGGGGCAATGATTTCTGCCTCCGGGAGAACTCCCACTTGCACTCATCACTGCATCCCACGCACCTCAATGCAGCTGCAGCAGTAAATCTAGATTTCTAAGGCTGTGGTATAAGCAAAACAAGGAATAGTGCCATGGCAGTTGTTCTGTTCTGGAAATTTGTTGTTCAAGTTTGCTGCTTGTTTTGGTTAGCCTAGAGCTCATCCTGTATGCATAGCAATTACCCTTTATTACGCCTTTGAAATTAGGCAACGGCAGGATATAGCAGAAGTAGTGTTGCTTTAATGGTTGAAAAGCTTTTATGGACCATAGGTGTGGCTGTTTGTTTGTGTTTATGTTCCTAATTTGTAGTTTCCAACCTCACTGAGGTACTAGACCTCAATGAACACTGAGCCATAAAGAAGGTTTACTTTTCTGTTTATTGAAATTCTATTTAAAAAATAGTGAAAATTCTTTAAAGTGAAAATGTACATTCTCTTTGCTTTTATCACAGTCACAGTGGCTATCTTTCAAAACTGTCTCATCTGAAAATAACTCATAGTTTTTTTTCAGGCTTTCAGAGAATTTTTCATCTAAAAAAATAAGAATGAGAAAGCCTCAGCGTTAAAGTATTCAAATAATTAAGGATGTCTAGGGGCAGAGTGTTAGAAGTGAAATACATTATATTTTTTTTTCAGTAGCATTAAGGAAGGAAGTTGAGTTTATCAAGATCTGGATGTTGTACACATTATGCAACTGTCCTCTATATATTCTACTAATAATCACCTATATTTTCTCTATAAAATAATTTGAGCGTTTGGTATAACTAGACTCTGCCTGCTGTTGGCAAGGATGAAAAATACATCACTGCACATATCTCCAAGGTAAATTGTTCTTCAGGGAAGTGTGCCTCTAGGGAATATTTTCTTAGGAGACCCATGAACAATGAGAGATTTTCCACAGGGTATGCCCACGGGGTAAAGTGTACTTCAAAGTGAGAGATCCAAGATGAAATGAGACTCTTCAAAGGCCAGCTCCACTTCCCCTCTCAACAAGACAAATGACTTCAAAGGGGAACCCACCAAGGTTGTAAATAACTTCCCCATAATACAAAAACCTTATTGAAAGCAAGTTCTACCAGTAATATGATATTTTTTAAGAAATTACCCAAAGCCAGGTGGGGTCTCAATGAATCTAATGTTCCTCAAGCAAATGTGTGACCATCTAGAGGACTTAGGGAGATTAAATGTGTACTGTTCATTTCCTTCTGACTTCTATAAACTTATGGCAACATTTAACAGTTACAGAACTGATGGTCTAAGAAGCCATGAAAACCTAACAGCACTATTAGGGACCCCAGGGACAGCTTGTGTCCTGGGTCCATTACAATCAAGTTAGCTACAGACCAAAAGTAAGTGAGGAACTACTAAGTAAGGCTCTATTTTTACACATGACATTACATATCATTGCAACTATCTAAATGAGCACTTTCAGACTCAAAACTTTATTACAGCATCATCAATGACAGATTTTGGTATTGACTGCTAATGATCTTTCTCCAGGTCAACATCTTATGACAGGTCAGTGCTTCCAGATATATCTTTGTACAGGGAGAGAATTTAAAAGATAATCATAGAATCTTAAAATGATTGAATAACTAAATTGAATAATTCTGGTTTGAAGTCTTAGGATGACTCTAGTCTGTTCAAAGCCTGGCCACTGAATTCAGACCAGGTCAGAGCTTTGTCCAGTGGGTTATAATGGAAACCTCTAGGGATGGAGGTTGAATTTCAATATATCTATATGCCTCTTGTTCTTTTTGACCTGCTGTGAAGAGTTTGGCTCCATCTTCTCAAAAACCTTCACAGAGGGTTTGTTTCTCCCTTACATCATCTTTTCTCCAGGCTAAATAGCAACACTGGGAGAAGAAAAAGAAAAGAGAAAACGGAACAACAGAGACCCAAAATAACCCTTGCCGTTAGCATTGCAGAGAGTCCTAAATAAGGAAAACTACTACTGAGCTTGCTGTCAGTGAGATAAAGGGTAGGGAAGGTTTGGCTTAAGGTATCTCCCAGTGTAAAATCCAGTTAATTTCTTATTAAACCTGAAAATCAGCCTCTGATCGAGCCCTAGAAAGATAAATAAAATCCTGACATATTTGTCTAGCTCCAGAGATCTGTTGTATAAGAAATTAGTGCTGACTTCATCAGATACATCATAAAGAAACATAGTCTTCTATTACTCACCATTCAGTCTCACACATATATGCACCCTAATGGAAAAGAGTCATACCCAGTGGCACCAGACTATTGATATTTCTACTCTATTGTTTAAGTAATGTGCAACGTTTAATATGTCAAATGGCATGACTGTTAAAAAAACAACTAATTACTAGATAATCTTCTCACAAATCAATTGTACTGTACAAAACAGTGGGGGTTGTATACGCTATGAGACAGCACTACACTTAATACTGGAAGTCTTGAAGAATCTCAGAGGCTTATTTTCTAAGGTTTATAGCCTGGTTTGCTGAGAAAGAGAAATGATAATAATTACATTACTTGTATGTGTGATCAGTACATTAGAATGTTTAGAAAAGGTTGATTAAACAAAAGCAAATTTGAGAGGGAGGCAAAGATCTTGAAGGTATGTAGTTCTTGCAGATTTTATGAAAACTGACAGCTTTGTGGAACAGAGAGAAGTCACAAACTTTCTTGAACCTCACTGAAGGAATAGCTACTGCATGTTTCAACACTTGGTTGACCTCAGAGTTGACACTGGATCTCCAGGTCTAGAAACAGAATTGTAGACCTGTGTTCTGTGGATCACATGTGGAACTCTCTAAATTTACTTTGAGTGGCTCCAGTCTGAATACTTGCTCGACTGAAAAAGTTTTGGCTGAAAAAGTGCATTGTGACGTTTTAAATACCTTTCACAAATATCTGAATCCAAATATTTTCTATTTTTACAAATGCTCGTCAGTTCTCTGATAAGATTTGTATTTAATCCTTTTGCATGGCTCTGTGTGAAATCATCCATAAAAATGCCACTTGTGAGCTAAAATCTAAGTCCCTTTTTCACCACTCTCCTCCTCGAAGAAAAATAAGAGTCTTGACTTTTGAAAGAAAGATCTACAGTGCAGATTAATCATGAGTTTCACCAAGAGCCCTAGGAGGCTCTCAAAGGCACCCAAATTGTCTAATTGATGTTTTCCCATAAATTGTGTCGAGCAAACATTGACACAAATACGTAAAGTGTGGTAGTTATGACAGATCTTTATTAAATGCTCTGTTCTGATTTAATTGAGAGAGTATGGTGTGTGTCCTATCACAGAGGACAGTCCACCATTGGAATAGTCTTGCCACAAAATAATTGGATGGCAGACTTATGTCTCTGCCTAGATGCATAATTAGATATAGTTAAAGGCAAATATGAATCAGAATAAAGAGAAAGAACAAAGATCATATTGACTGTGACTCTGCTTATTTATGTCATGTACACCCTGCTGTATTTTACAGGATGCCTAGAACAGAATGAGGTCCTTACTGAAGTGCATGACAGGTAATTTTCTTGTGTCTTAGTCATTAGGACATAATTCAAAATGGAAACTTGCATTTGATTGTTGTGAAAACTGAAAACTTCTAGCGTACCTTTGAATGCTAAATAAGCTTCATTGCTTATAGATTTCACTAAAATTACATCTGCTGTTTATGGACATTGAATGGAACTACTGTTAAACAAAGTGCTAAAACCTGAAAGCTTCACATGTTTTTTCTCTATAGCGTGCATTCTAAAAATTGAAAAATATTCATAGGAATAATAAGTAATAAATCTAAGTGGAAACTTTGATTATTATGTTTTCTTCATTACTTCACCTTCTTTGAAGTTTTATACCCACAAGGTATCTAACTAATCAACAGGTATTATTTTACACTTTCAGCCATTTAGGAAAGAAAGAAAGAATAAATGACATAAGCTCAAGGATGGAAAGAGCTACTGTACCAACAGTGAATAACCATTACAATTTATCCAGCAGGTTGAAAGCTGTGCAGTGAAGTTACCTCCAAAAAAGCTGTGGGTTTGCTGCAAAGGCCTGTGGGGAAAGTCATACTATGTGTAGCTTACTATATTGCTGACCACATCCTGGTAGACTTCATCAACTGGTGTACCTGAAACCAGCTGCAGCTTGTCAGCGCGAACTTAGTGCACATGCTGGCTTTGCATATGTGGTTCATTTTTGATGGGGCTCATCTCGTGCAAGCTTGCTGCTCTCCATTTTTCATGTGCATCAGTCAGATGGTCATTTCATAGGATCACTTGTGAATGCAGAACCTAGGGCTGAGCAAAAGCATTTATGGCATGATACACTCCTACCTGTAGTCATGTTTTAAGATTTGGGTTTCTAGTTAAAGGCTTGTGGAGAGTTTCAAACTGATTCATGTTGTGCTTTACATTGCCGGAAGTCAGAACTGTGTTACAGTTTTCAGTTCTTGAGCTCTCAATGCATAGTGCCTGGCACAAGAAGTTTATACCGATTACAGTGGTTGTGTGCATGTGTGTGTGAGAGAGAGTTGTGTGAGAAAATACAAAGCTCAGATGCTGAGCTTTGGCCTCAGAGTGCTTATGTTGAGTTGCAAAGTGGTGACATCCTGGGTACAAAAAAGAATATATACTATGCAATGCATTTTTATTTTATAATCTACTTTACAGCAGTTAAGTAACTATCATGTGTCGGAACGGAAGCCATACATATCAGTTCTATGTTTAAAAACATTGCTGATGCTCTCATAATTTTTCTCAAAATAAACCACATTACAATCAAAACCTTGAGCCTGTTTTAGGTGCCATGAGACAAGGATATAAATATATTTACATATTCATTTTTACTTCTTTTTAGTTCTGGAGTTTGCACTGTAAGTAAGACATGCTTTCAAGATCTCTGCAGTTGCAGGGGTGAAATTAATTTGAAATGATAAGAGCTTAGATTCTAACATGCTATCCTGACTTAAGGAGCTAAACACCTAAGGAAAGCATCTAAACATTTTTTATATTGTAGAATTTGTGATCTGAGTGCATGTAGGAAGCTAAAGGAGATTCAGAGGGGTTGTGGAAACTATTCTGTGCTTCACAAAGTTCAGAAATGAAATTTAAAAAATGGTGGTTTTAGTGTACGTCATACTTGTTAGAATTAGAGTTAGAATTAGAATTACTTTAATATGACCTTTCTCATGCACAGGAGGAGCAAAATAGAAATATTTACTTAATTTCTGAGGTTTCATGCTGGGACATGTGAGCTGCGAAAAGATGCAACAGAAAGCATACAAATAATATTCATAAAGAAAAATATTTCAGTGTCAGATAATAAGATAGTTATACCTGAGATGCTTAAGAGAAATCCCTACTCATCACTGAAACACAGGTGAATCTATACAGGAGTCTGGTAGATGCTGAACAGTGAATTTTTGTATTCAGTGGGAATCTCTGAATGATGTACTCATATTGAATAATCTGATATTCATTCATTTGTTCCCCATTCTCATCTTGCTGCCAGGCTGGGTGGGTTTAGGAGGCCTTGAAGAATGAACCGGTGATGAGGAATCTCTTCTGCCCTGTTGCAGTCAGAACTGGGAAACCACAGACTGTGGACGTGCCAGATTCTCAGAGAAACAAGAAGGTGCAAACCACCATGAACTGAAAAACAGTCAAATATTTTGCAGTAACCTTGGCTTCTCTTGAGATCTCTTCTCCATTTAGTAGCTGAGCCCCATCCAATTTAATTCCCAGAATTTCACATTATCACAGCCTGAGGCTATTGGGCTGCAATGAATCCTGGGAAACTTGTTTCAGTAAGTCTTAATTCTAAAGCTGGCCACATCTTGGACAGGACCAAGTACTGCCTGTCTAACAGATGTAACATGCAAATGTTGGCTGTGGTTTTGGTACAACCATGTGTAATATCTTACATGTTCCTGTTTCACAGAGTGTCTATGAGTCTAGAAGATTAGGCCTGAAAAGTTCTGTTATGTTTCCTTTTTTTATATCTGAATAATGTTTAATCAATTCAAGTATACATAGCAGTTGCAATGTCTGTCCTAGAAGCAGCAAGGGAGACAGGAATTTGTAGACCCTATTCTGAATTTTCTAAGCTTTAGGACTAATAGTAATTTTACACTACATATACTAGGCATACTACATGATATTTTGCTTACACAGCTGAATTAAAATAAAGATGTCCTTTGTGTAGATGTGCATGCAAATGTACATAAATATAATTTAGCAAGACTGCGTGCATCAATTTAGATATACAAATATAAATTGGAACTCCCTCCACTTTCAGTCCCTACGTCTATTTATTTATCTTAGTGTAATTTTCATTATTTTATATAAATGATGTTTCAACAGAGTGATTTAGTGTATGCTTCAATTTTAGCTTATATAGAACATGGTCACTGAATTGAAGTTTTAGCATTAATATATTGTGCTAATTTGGTGGACAAAGAAGGATATTTGCATAGGCCCAATCAGTTTGGCAATTTCTTATTACCCAAAGTCGAGAGTGGAGGCTGTGACCAAGTAGAAACAAAGTATGCTTGTATTTATAAATAAATAATCAGACCAAAATCAAGGGATGTCCCGAATGAAATCTATCAGTACCTTATTTATACACTGATATTAAGTGTGTGTGTGATTTTGACTGATTCTATTTAGACAAACAAATTGAAAAGAAGGATGCTGATCATGGTAATAGCATAAAATCTAATGTAAGCAGTGACAGTATGGTGAATTTTAAAAAATCTTCTGCATGTCAGACAGCTCCTTGAGTTTTTTGAATATGGCATCTTTATATCAAACAAAAGCATGATTTTTAGGGCACTACTAGAGTTACATGGACACTTACAGAAATACTCCTTTGAGAGCTAAATAGGTCAGAGAAAATCTAGTTTGTTTGAAAATCACACTGACACTTGTGGTTTAACCTGGCAGGCAGATAAGTACCACACAGCAGTTCATATTCACCTCCCCAGTGGGGTGGGAGAAAGAATTGGGAAATAAAATTTGTGGATTGAGATAAAGACAGTTGCTGTCACCTGTTCTGGCTGTCCCCTTTCCCAGTTCTTGTGCTCTCCCAGTCTCCTTGCCAGCAGGGCAGAGTGAGAAGCTGGAGGGTCTTTGACACTGAGTAAGCACTGCTCTGTAACAACTAAAACATCAGTATGTTATCAACATCATTTTTCCCCTAAATCCAAAACACAGCACCACACCAGCCACTGTGAAGAGAATTAACTCTATATCAGTCAAAAATCAGGACAACACTCATCCTTTGTGTGTTGGGATAAACTCTGATTCCCATTGGGTTGAGATGTGGACCACAGAAAAAAGTCTTGATAGAGTTCAAGTTAGGAGAGACCCGTAGGGATGCTCATTTCAGTGCATCAGTTGTTGTTAAGTGAGAATTCCTCTAAAGCAATACTAGGGAAAATAATTTCCTATCTTATAAACTTTTTTTTCATATCTATTCGAAGCAGTTTGGACACAATTCTGATAGAATAGACACGTATATCGGTTTGTTAGTGTAAATCTCTTGGCATCAGTACTGACTGAAGTGAAAGCTTCTTAAATTTTAATTAATTGCACTGATTTTAACTTTTCTCCTATTTACTTGCTCAGTTATATATATCACACACTGAGGAGCTAGCTTAAAAATACTGAAAATAGAGGCATAGAAACAGAGACAGAAATAAAACACAAAAGGCAGGGAAAACATATGTGAGAAAGGAGGAAAAAGTGAACGAACTGTGGTATGTAAAACAAAAGGAAAGAGATCAGAATGAACCAGAGTCAGTGGAAAAGAGAATAAGTCTAGAGAGATGGCAGGAAGCCTGGGGGAGGCCTGGAGAAAGAAAACTACAAGAAAAGGATATCAGAAAAAAAAAGGAGGGGCTGAAAGAGGAGGAATGTAGGACTAGAGATGGTGAAATCCAGGAATACACTAAAGGGAAAAAATTGTATATTTTATTTTATTTTTTATTTCTTTACTTTACTGGTCAGTAGGAAAATGTACATTTTTATTCTCTGTTGGAAAATCTATCAAGCTGGCTCCTGATGAAAGGGTCTCCCTTATACGAATATATGAAATTTTCCTTACAACACCTTGTCTTGCTTTGGTAGAAGAAGTATTGTTAGTCACTGTAATTTTACCTCGTGAAAACACGGTCTGCAGAGAAATGGATGATGAAGTGCTCCTGGTAAAAAAAATATTTTGTAACTAAACTGCATGCATGCACAAACACATATGATGTTTTTCCTCAGATAGCAAGAATGTACTGCCTAAGTGGAGTGTAAAAATTTAAATTAATTTAGCCAGCTTTAATATGGTATTGCCAACTGCTTTTGTTACAAATAAATATTTAAAGATCAATTTTCATATACAATCAAAGCTTAAGAACGAATCATTTCAATACGCCAAGATTCCTTTCATTTCTCTGTCTCTCTTCTCCCCTCTTTGCCCTTCCATCAGTGGCTAGCTATTAAAGAAAAAATGGTTGTAATCATTATTATAATAGATCCCTCTGCATGATCGTTCTAAGTGGGCCTAATCCTCTGCTTTTCTTGTTGCATCGCAGTATCCTACTATGGGAATGGAAGTGATGACACAAAGGATTATGACTACTGGATATGAAAAAAGAGCAGAGTGGAAGTTACTCTTTCTACAGAAGTGCTTAATAAACATTAAGGTTTGACACACGGCTGACAGAAAAAAACCCTACATGGAATGAACTTCTTTAGCACAATGTTTTCCATTGCAATTTTTCTGAAAATACAAGTTAATTAAAACACACACACAATACCCTACTTTTGACTTCTAAGTATGAGACAAGGCCATACTGTATGCATACAAACTGTAAGAAATAATTTATAGGACAAATTCCCCACAAGACCATTCAGGGAGATGGGAAAAAAAAAAAAGAAAAAAAAAAAACCTAAAAGAAAGAGAGAGAAAAAAAGACCTGGCTCTTGACACTAAAGGCTTAACATCAAATGCGGCCAGAAATCCATTTTCACAGTTTTATTGCCCATTCTGGACGCTTCATTTCAAAGGGAAAGAATTTGAATTCAGACACATAAAATTCCCTTTGTTCTCTTGCCCTCCAGCCTTTGGTGCCAGTGTGGACGGTCCTATAGGGAGAGGTTGAGATCAAAAAAACTTTCAGCTTAGATACCTGGCCCCAAATGATGCCCCTTGGCATTCTTAATTAAATCAGCTTTGCAATAGATTGACAATGCACTGTCAATTATAATCATTTATATTAGCAAACGGAGTATTTTTAACACTTTGGAAATAGCAAAAGTTCAGTAGTCCTGGGGAAAAAAAAAAGCTATACAATTTTACCGCATGATGATCACATAGAATGTAGTACATTGGATTGTAGGTCACATAAAATTTTATCTTAACACTGGGTAAAGCTGATGTGATTTCGCATATCTTTTCCCATCTGAAAGGACATTTCCAGTTAGGTTCATCTGGGTTGTTTGTTGTTTTTCTGTCAGCTTCAAAACAGAAGCTGAGTGTAGTGTAAGGGGGCAGGAAGGAGGGGACATTGCAGCCCTGTGATGGAGGGAACCTTTGTTATATAGAAAGGGCCTGATCCAGAGTCTACTGCACTGGAGGGAGGTATTTCTATTGATCTCAGTAGGCTTCGACCAGTACCTGCAGAGATTATTTTCACTGAGAGTTCTGAGGTACTTTTGATATTAAAATCTGCACAGGAATATTTATGAAAGGAAGGTATCTCCTTTGGTAGCAAACGACATCCCGACTTGTACTGATGAATAAGGTACTTTCTGCTTTCTACAGTGTTATTTCTTTATGTTTTAGCCTCATGCCTCTTTCTATTCCAGTTAATTTGGAATAGATACAGATCAGCTCTCAGGCTTCAGAGTGTAAATTGATCACCTGGAGAGGTCAGGAAGGCATTTTTCCCTCTCCACGTATAGCACTGCACAAGAGATTAGAGGTCTGTACAACAATGCCTATATTTCTACTTTCTGTGGAGTTTATAGCTACTTTTTCCTTTCTTCTTTTTGGAACCCACTGACTCTGATATTCATTTTGCTTCAGTGAGTTATGCATGACTTTTTCTTCAAACATTCATGTAAGTTGATTTTGATTTTCCTGTATGAAATAGGGTTCTACCATCAGATGTTAGTATGGGAGAGCAGGTGATTGCTTCAATTGCTTCGTAGCAGATTATGTTCTTGTTTCATGGCAGTAGGTGGATACCTTCTCTCTGTTAAAGTCTAAAATATGGGCAATTTTTAATTGTGTATCAGATTTATTTGTAGGGAGGCTGTCGGAGTAGCAACAAAAAAGAAGATTATTAGTAAACTTGAAAAATAATCTTTGCCATGAACTACACATGGAGTCGTCAAATTTGATTTAAATTTTTAAGAGCTATGAAAAAGTTGTCACAACCAGGAAATACTGATCACGTGCTGCAGATTTAACCCTAATTAAGACACTTTTCTAAACCTTAGGAGGTTATATCTCAAACCCAGTTAGGAGTTTCTGACATTTCTCATAACTGAACTATTTTCAAGTTACTGAGGATTAAGGAACTCACATAAATCCTAGCAATTTGTCTGTCTAGAAATAGGGGGCAAATTTAAAAATAAGAAAGAAACTGAAAAAGTAGAGTCAGCTGACCTAAACTGTGTAAGCATAAGGACCTGAAGTTTGAGAACTGACCTTCAGAATGATCTGCCATAGGTTCCTCAGAAATTATTCTTGTGAACCAAGATCAAGATTAACCTAGCCAGGACCTGTTCCCCAACTATTACATGCACAAAAACTGTAGCTTCTCATTTGGTGAGATCCATTTTGCAGTGTGCCTCAAAAACACCTTGAATTGCAGCATACCGAACCACCGCTGGAAGTGAACTGTGGTAGTGATTCTAAACACATATACTCTGTGATAGTTCATATTACTATGATGATGAGTAGCTGGAATGTTCAATTACTAGAGCTTTTAAATAAATGCAAAATAGATTTCATTACAGTAGCTGATTAGTAGTAGAGATCTCTTTAGACATTGGTGTGTATCTGTATATATACAGATGCTCTCACTGCTGAAGTCAGAGTCATTCTGAAAGTTTGTACTTCCATTGTTCTCTTAAACTCCTTTTAGCATTCACTCAGCTCTCTTCATACTACTCTTTTTCTTCTTCCTATGAATATATATCTAATCCAGGATTTTTTAAATCATGCCTGGAGAGCCAGCTGTTTCCTTTAAACATGCCACATGAGGACAGTTATTGAGCAGAATATTCTTCTTTTGTTCTTTCAACTAAACTCTCTTAGCAATAGCAAACTTGCATGTCAGGCTATCTTCTAATTTCAGTATCACTGGACATACTCCTCATAATCACAATTTCCATTTTCCTTTGAAAAATCCTGGTTTCTAGATAGATTTTAATCCCTGTTCTATAATTTCATCAACCAGCCTATGTCTTTCTTAAAAATCAACAGTGTCAATAGCAAGATTCTGTTGAGCTTTGGGGACTCACTGAAGTGAGGAACAGCCTCCATTTATATCTAAGCAATAAATTTCCAACTAAAAAACTAACAAGCAAACAAAAATAGCAAAATGAGGAGCATAGGGAGTACCACAGAATTCAATAATCCATTAGCATTATTGCAAGTATAAAAGCATCACAAAAACAAGTACCATTAGACAGTATTTTCTTCTGATCTCCAGATTAAGCAGAGCAGAAAATAAGCAGTTTTTGGGAAGATTCTTGTTTCATTTTGAAATTTAGTTAATCTGAAAATCAAATTAAATTTTAAATAAATTTATAATTCATTCTGCTTATGTATTTTATCACAACTTACTTTTATGCATTCAGTGAAGGATTAATAGCTGTTGAAATAGTTGATTTCAATATACTCTCAATTTCTGTAACTTTTAAAGGTCAATAAACCATGGCACTGCAATGGATTCAAAAGTTTCATATTCTGGAATCATGCTAAATTCACTTAATTTGAGCAAATGTTTGCAACGAAGGAGAAGATATTTGGTGATCTCATTTAAAGAGGGTCAGCTTTCTTTCTCATGCCTTTTTTTTTTTTCTTTTTTTTTCCCCAGATAATTCCTATGCAGAACGGGAAACCTAACAAACAGAGACTGAGAAGACTTTTATTGTGGATGTGGTACCTCATAGGGATTATATTTCAGATATTGAGTGATTCCATTTCCCCTTTTGAAGCAAATTCCTTCATTGGAATACATTTTACATGATGCCTCTGTAATTGTGCAATTCCTATGGTGCATTAAAATGGCACAAGAAAAAAAAAGATCCTCCAGAAATCCTGTTAGGAAATACAGTATGAAGACAAAATGAAGGAGAGAGTGTACTTGAATTACAGGTCTTGTAAAATGTCATAACAGAATTTATGGTTCAATAATTTTAAATCCTTGAATTTTAAGTAAAAATAATGAGGCTTTGGCATTTTTTAATGTTCTTCTAACTCCCTTCCCCCCCTCCCCCCCAAAAAAAGAAAAAAATATGTACTGTCATCAAGAACTGATTACAAGGAAAACTATGGTCTGCAAAAAAATCTACTAGAATACATCCTGAAACAGGAAAGAGAACTTCTCCCCCACCCATTCCAAGTGGATATCTGTGAAGATTTATTTCCTATGTAGATCCAATGGTAATTTAGGATGATAAATCTTTCAGAGAACTCTCTGCAGACCTAGTGAAAATGTAAGCCTGAAGCTAATTTTCTCCAACGGTCTGGCTTTTCCTTTTCCAGTTATATTGGCTTCTGAATTGTCCAGTCCTTTGTTTTCCAGTGAACCCAAAAGGGATTTTGCTTTTCAGAAAAGAAACAGGGGTTTATTTGTCACAGTATCCATGAAAATGATCCTGTCAAGGGATTCCTGTAAGTATTCATACATATAGAGGAACACTTCCATAGAATTTATTCTTTCTGCTAAAACTGAAAAGAAATTTTAACATACAGTTACATGAAAACAGTTTGGAAGAGAACAACAAAAAATATTTCCCAGGTACAAGCTGTACCTAAACTATTTGTAGCAGAAATGCGCAGTCACAGCCTGAACCAGTGATTGAGAATCTGGTAGGAAGGCAGGACCAACCCAGAGGAGCTCAGGTGCATGCAATGTACCTGAGTGACTGGAAGGGTTGAAGCCAGGATCCACCCCTTCCCAGACTTCATTTAATGGTTGGCAAGGGAGGCAAGGCTTGCTGGAGATCTCTGCCTGCTTTAGGTTTTTTGAAGGTAAGTAGGGTTTTTGTTTTGTTGTTGTTGTTTTTTGTTTTTTTTTTTTTCCTTTCTTCTTTCCCTCCCCCCACTCCTTTTGTTTCTGCATCCATTGCTCCTGCACTTGGTTTTTTTCTCACTTGCTGCATCTTGGGGCTCTGCTAACATTGCTATGTTTTCCGTCACATTATAGCACTGCACCATTCTAACTGAGGTTATATGGTTATCTAATCTGCTCATAAGAATCAATCTAGATTCCATCATCTCTTTAGTTAGTGCTACAAAGCTTACAATTAGTACATTCTTTCTGGCTCATTATTTCTTCTTCATAGTGTGGAAAAGAGATAATTCCATTCCTTTTCTAGATCCCTGCTAGTTTTTACTACCTTGTCCAAAAGTTTCTGCAGTGTGTTTACTTGTTTCAGGCAAGCAGATTTATCTAGACACGGTATTGTACTTGTAACAATATTCCAGTTTAGAATAGACTATCAGCTCAGAGCCTCAGTGCATTCTAGATGACACTTCTTCAACAAATATATTTTTTTGGTCAAACATAACATAACTTGCTCATGGTGAATATTCCTACAAAGTACAGAATTTGTTCTTGCTTCATCATATCTTACTTTTTAAGGCCATTAATTCACCTGATTAATTTCAGAACATTTTATTTGCCTGCTTTCTGTCTTGCACTGTATTTGATGAGCTACTTATTTTCATAAGTTAGGGAATTAAGAACCCAGGTCCAGAAAAAGAGTTGTCAATTGATATAATCAAATATCAGTTAGTTACAAACTCAGTTTTGCTTCAACCTAAGTTGTTACAAGTCATACTACTTTCATCTAAATGGAACACGGGTCTTGGTATGATGAGTTGATCTACGTTTTAGTTATGCTGATTGTAATTTTGAAAATAATAAAGAAGATGAATATGTTCTAAATATTCCTTATTTCCTGCCTCCCTGTCCTCCACTCATTTTTTCCTACAGAGGAGAGTCCTATTATCCTACAGAGGAATAAGTGAACACTGTCAAAACACCAAAATCATTGAAAAGTAAGCAGTAGGAAAGAAAAAAGCACATCTTATATGACTTAGGCTGTGTTTATTTTGGAAGATAAATGAAGTCTGGTTTGGGTGTCTGTTTCTGGTCTAGGGTAATACAGTCAAAATCTAATCTATACCTACGAGTATGTTTCCTATTTAATTTCTTTGTTACCTAAAATACCTTATGGAGTATTTTTTACTACATTTCATTTTTACATTCCATTTGGCTCTTTTGAACTTTATTAACTTTATAGGATAGCACATCAGGCAAGCCAGCAGAG
>JAOWBP010002559.1:42009070-42024410 GCA_028571105.1 Tragopan temminckii | reverse complement strand
TTTCATTTTTACATTCCATTTGGCTCTTTTGAACTTTATTAACTTTATAGGATAGCACATCAGGCAAGCCAGCAGAGTGACTCAGCATTGCAAGGGATCTCGCATCGTTCTCATAGCTTCTCTAACAAGAGTACAGTGAACTCTTAAAAACAACATTTACCATGGCATTGTGCAAATCTCATAGTGGAAAATGCTCTAAGCAAGGAAATATTGTGGTAAAATCAATAGCCCGGAACATTATTATGCTTTCTAATGGCACCCACTGTTCAAGCAGGGGACACGTATAGACATTTCCACATTTCTTATGTCCTATTCATGACTATGGGAGTCAAATTGCACATGGGCTTGCAACAAGGACAGACTTATTTCTTAGCCTGTAAGCTCTTCTGAATTAAAAATTTGCATTGGTCCTGGTATCTGACCCAAATCCTACTGAAATCAAACGTGATCTTCCCTCCTCCTCAATCAGCTCCAAGACAAGTCTGTAGGGGAAACTGAGCAGTGTGATTCATCCAATTGCTGGTTGGTCCTGACCTCCTCAGGACATGCAAAGGGAGCAGGACCACCCTGCTGTGGTCAGACACAGGGTGTGGAGTGGTCTCTGTGAGGTAAGGAGATACCCTGGGGGGACCCCACTCCCTGGTAGATGTTGTCTCGCACCTGCTGAGGCTGGAAGTCTTTTAGCTTATGAGAGGGATATGTTGAACACGTTAAACATCCTCCCAAGCTGGATGTGCAGAACTGATGTGTTTTGCCTTTGGTGAATCATGACAGACTTCTGTATGTTCCAGTCATCATATATCAGGAATGTTGCTGTCCTGGCATGCTGGGCTGCAGCAACCAGAAATGCAATGCAGTCTCAGCTTTAATGACTTTACTGACTCCTCTTAATCTGTCACAGCTATCGTGTATATATAAAAAAAAAATATATAATATATATAAAAATATATATAATATATATAAAATATAAATAACACAAGAGTTAAACTACAGAGCTGTTAATTTTCTTTTAGATTTTGCAAAAGAAAACTGGTATGTCCATGAGTTAGGTCATGCAAATTCTTAAAAAGAAGTCATATTTTTGTTTCAGGGTGTCACACTTAAAACTAGTTGTAGTTTCAGAATATTACATTTCAGAGTTTTTCTTACATGTAAAACAATAATTGTGATTTTTATCTTACACCTGAAGAAGTACAGAATTGCTCCATATAATTAGTTCAAGTCCTGTTGCATGAGATAAAGTAAACATTTGTCTCTAAAAGGGAAAAATGTTTGAAATATACCTTTATGGCTTTTACTACTTCCATGGCATTGTGATCTCTAAGAACTGAGGTCATATATGACACACAAGATACTTTGCCAACATCATGTGTATGTTAGGATTATTCTTCCAGATTTATTATTCATGGATTTTGCTTGTAACATTTTTTTAAGTACCATGAAGCCCGTGTATTTGTAAGTATTCTTTTGTTAAATATGTGCATGAGAAGCTGAATATATTGTAAGTGGATAGCAATAATGAACCTTTGCATAGCTCAAATATTTAGCATGTGGCCAAATAATTTAACACATAGGCAGATAATGACCCTGGTTACAAATAAACTTCCTTTTGACTTCAAGAACATTATAGAATCATTACCGTGGAGAGAATTTGGATATGTTTTTCTTGTATGTTTAAATGCATTTTGGAAGCAGGTTTTTAGACAACCAGGCAAAGGTGAAGAAAAGTGGAAACTATTAGTTAAAAAGGATGCCATTGATTATTTTTTTTCCCACTTGGATTTTTGTCCTTTTCATACTGTATTATTTGTACGCCTGCCTGAAGTACTTTATGCAAGATTCAGAGGGGGAAAAAAGCCACTCTGTATAGTATTTAAATAATTGAATGCTGTCAGAAAGGTGGGCTTTTGATGAGTCTGCAGTTCTGTATTGAAAATCAAATATATTGTAAGCATAGGGAAACACAACTCAGTGCCCTGAGAAGGTTTGGTGTCATGGTCAACATTCAAAATTTGCATGAGAGGTTATTCAAAAGAGAAGCAGCAGACTTCCCTATTGTATTAACATGGTAATGCAATTCTTTGTGTCTATTATCCTGATCCACATCAGCTCTGGTATGCACAGAGTCTGGATTTTTATGAGCTATATGCTTTTATGCAGAGATATTTTATTAACCCAATTAAGAATTTTATAAAAGTAAATTATATTTATGTTTGTGTCTCCTATTTGCATTCATTAGGGAACCCAGACCACCTCCGGTGACTTCACAGAGGGCTGGTCAGGTCCCATCTGTGTAAATCTTGTGAGTTGTCATAGACTCATTGCATTTGATTTACATGTGAAACCTGCGGACTGAGCACAAATGCTAACCAGACAGCTGATAAATAACACAATACTGAAGTAATTCTTCTGCATTTCTTTAACTTTTTTTTTAAATGGCTCTCCAAATGTTTTTCAGGCCTTAATGAATTAACCTTTGTGGTATAACAGCAATTATAACCAAAATAATATTGCTTATATACCTTTTTAGGTTTAATAATTTGCTGCTTTGCAATGGGGTAAGACTCATTGTACAAGTTTACTTAAATACAAAGCCAGAAGCTAGTCCTGTCCCAGGGATCTCACAGCTTAAAGGCCTGACTGGTAATTTTCACAGCTTGACAGAGGGAGTCTTTTAAACTTACCACCCATCTGCTGAGACATGTCCATGTAGATCTGATGCATGTGAAAAACAAACAAGTTCGAACTACCCAGGAAGTGGCTTAAATCCACTGTGAGCTTGTTTTCAGGCAACTACTTTTGTTTCACATTTGCTTGAAGCACGTATGCAGGCAGTTATCAAGGCTCAGCTGAGGGCTGTACCTCAGCTGCTTATGGCTGGCCTACTCACAGCCTCAGTCTTGTGCAGCTTCAGATGACAAGACTTAAAAATGAGGCAGCAATTCCACCTTTACAGCCAGAAGTAAAGTGTATAGAATGCTGACTGAATCAGGTGACAACTCCAAGAAGAAAGGTTCATGTTGCAGTGTGCTGCTGTAAGTACTAGGAGACCAGTTGTACAACTGAAAGTAATTTGATGTTCATGTTAGGAAAATAGGTCCTAGGCAATACAGAATTGGGTCAATGTTTGTGCATAAAGCTCACTTAGTTTGGCTGCCTCTCCTCCACACTGAATCTGAACCACTGTTCAGTAATGCCAATGATTAGACTCAGAAGAGGTATCTCCATGAAGCAGTTGGGCTGAAGTAAGACTTTTCTCTGAGAGCAAGGAAGGAATAATGTGTGTAGTGACAGCACAGAGGAGAGAAACCACAGAGACCGTAACAACCTACTAATGACAAATAGGCACATTGAGTTACACTACCGACAGCCATGGTCCTTCTGTCACTGTGCACACCTATCAGAGTCTCTAGATGAGCCTGCCAGTCTGACCTGTCAATTCTTTTTCCCTTTTACTTTGGCTTGTTTAGTCCTACTGAACTGTACAGAAAATGACTTCAGTGTATGCTGGATCAGGCCTCAGATTCTCAATAAAACAGTGTTATGCACCTAGATTAAGCAACTCCTAAGGGGAAAGTAACAGATGCCAGGATTGTAACAGAAAGGAGCTTTTGAAGAAATAGTTGTGAAACAGACCTATTAGCAACTGGTACTTCTAGGGCTGAAAGCCACCCTGACGGTCGGGGGGGGGTGTGGGGGGGGAGCAGAAACAGCACATCGGGTGACGTGAACTGCACTGCTTGTTGTTCATGGGTGGGCAGGGAGAACAAGTGCCAAACTCATGTCTGTTTTGTAGCCTGCAATGTGGATCTTGATATAGTTGTCTTGATTATTTAGAAATATTTACTTCACAACTAAACGCAAGACCTAGTGGTTACTGTATCTGGTCTGGGAGCAGTGTTTTTGGTGGTCACTGTTGCACAACAGTAGCCTCCAGATAGTTTAATTTTATTTATTATGATTCTAACATGTATTACTGTTCTTATAGTAATGGTTAATAACTGCAGAGCTAAGCAATCAGATTTAGGTAACACCAGAATTAAATTTGACCATTCAGCTTTAATTTAGCCCACTTATGCACATGCTTCATACTAATATAAATTACTTGATTGCCTTAGAGTTTTCCTGTATGGTCCAGGAGTTACTCTGAATACAGAATGAATAGTGTTTATGGCATAAGTTACTATTCAATAGTTAGTTTCATTTCCATTATTTGGTCTGTGAAATTTTAATGTACTTTGATCAATAGGATGTATTACAACTGCACTTGCCTTGTGAAAACTTGGCAATTTTACCTTTAAATAGTTCTACATTTTGTTATGGTATTTTCAGAATGTTTCTGCAATTAGGATGTGTGTGGAATGCATTGTGTTGCGAACTCTGTGAAAGTGCACAATAAACACAACATCAACATTAATTGTTGTGCTTCTAATAGGACCCATTAAGGTGCTGTCAACACCACATTAATCAACAAAGACCCTTACTCAAGTCACATGAGTGTCCCTTCATGGCACTGCCAGGTTTTGTTTTCATCACTGTTGTTGCATTTAATCAAATGCAGCGTGAATCACCAGTAAACAAAACTTTTTGCAGACTTCTGGTTTCCTTGAATCCTAATGTGAAACAACAGCAAGTCCCAGGGCATGCAGGTTTACATCTCAGAGCCCTTTTGCTTCGGTGGTAGAGGTGCAGTGCGGAGCAAGATAACAAAAGAATAGCCATATTAGTGCAGTCAGCCTTAAGTCTTATCAAGTTAAATTCTGAGGAATAGGATACATTAGGTTAGCAGAATCGCATGGTAACCTGATGGCACTGCCTGTGGCCCTTAATCAGATCACCTGAATGTCCCTCCATGGTGTTGCCCTGGGATAAATAACACATATCCTCTAACAGCACTACTGGCAATCTGAGTAAGGGCTACAAAGTGCAACAGAGAATTTCAGTTCTCACACAGTGTGACTGAAAAGTGGTACAGTTGTACTCCTGGCTGTACTTTCTTCATGATTGCAGACCCTGACAGACTATGGTAACTTTCAACAACACAACTTTTGTCTTTATTGCTTACTGAGTTGGAGAAGGCATCTGGGATGAAAACAGGCTCATTCTCCCAGATAGGGGAAAAGGAAGGTTAGGTAAGGATTCCCAAAGAGGAAGATAAAGCTTTTTATTCTTATTATTCTAGGGAAAAGCCTTTGATGCAAAAGACTATGTGTTTTGCTGATGCTGCCCTCTTCCTTAAATTATCATACAAGATGATATCCCAGATTGTACTTTCTGGGTTTCAAAATTTTGGACAGTTCTGGAAGATTATATGCTCTTCTTTATGCTTGAATGGGAAAGTGGTGAGAAACAAGTTAGAAGAAACCAGAAAGAACAAAGGAACTTGTAAGTACAAAATGAGTCAAGAGTGCTCTGTGTTTTGATGGAAACCTGCAGAGAACTGGGGCAGTCTCACAAACAGAGGATTTAGCTGCTGAGTTAAAAATAAAACCAAAACTAAACCAGCCCTCTGGTACATAAAGCAATCCTGGGCCCCATTAAGCACTGGAATCTAGGAGGTTTAGGGTTACATAGGTTTTTCACCCATAAGGAAATTTCATCCCTGTCACCAGTAGTAGATAGAGCTTATGAAATACAGCTATATTAAATTATAGATATGTATAAAATAATGCGATTAGGAGTGTCAAACCTTTCTTTGCAAATTCCATACATCTGTACATTTTTTTCTGTAGCAGAAGGAAAGACATGACAAGGCATAACTGGAATGTGGTCATTAAAAAAATAAAGTGAAGCCACTGTGCATAACCATTTGCAGTTTTTGTAAGAACTGGTGGCAATAGATGCACCAAGAGCCACCAGTGTTTCACATCCAGGTCATTCTGACTCACGGGTAATTTACATTCCACTCACAGTGCTTTTCAATAAACAGCAACTCTGATCTATAATATAGTCAGTTCTAACAAGATGGATTTCTAAAGGTTTATCCATCTAGCTAAAATGAACCTCAGTCATCTTTGTGCACAAAACACCCACATAGGCTATTTGTCTTGGACCGGCATGTTTGGCAAAAAGCCTGACTTAAGCCCTGAGCATGAAAGCTTAGTGAAGAATGCTGCCATTCACAGGGGGGTTTGATGTCCAGGACTGACCCCACCCTCTGTACTTAGCTCTGAGCTTCTTGGCAAAGGCAGAGAAACCACAAGACAAGTTTTATCATCTGGTAAACCTGTCACTTGAAAATGACTTCACTAGAATAATTCAACAATTACAGTACATTTTAATTAGGTGTATACCACATAATCACAGCTTTTTTTTTTTTTTTTTAAGTATATTGAGTTTCAGAGGGGAAAAAGAAACAAAGCAGGAGAAAAAAAATAACAAAATTCTAACTCAGTGCTATTGACTGTAAGAGCTTTAGGACTGACCTCTTGTAGCATCGGTCTGGCCTTCTGCAACTGCTGATTTAGGCTATTGTTAAATGTGATTGGACTGTGAGTTGGGTAGGCACTTACAGATGGAGTGATCTGAACACCACTGTGTCCTCTGTTACATCAGAATGAAAAGAAACGTTTAGGCTGACACAACTGAAAGAGGAGCAAGATAGCAAAATAGGCAGCTTGCAGTGGCAGAGCTTATTTCCAGTTCAGGGATGGGGCAATACTGACATATGGATGCAGCAGAGGAAACTTATACAACAGAGGGGAACGTCTAGCCTGGTGGGTTGTACCTGCCTCAGACAGCTATCTGATGAGTCTGTCTTTTTCTTATATTTTGGCAAGACTTACTTAGCCTGTCTTGCCAGTAAATTCTCATCTAATTGAATTGACAAGCATGGACACTTTTAAATTAAAACTTCCAATCTGCCCCAAATTCAACTTCTTTTTTTTTTCCTGTAGTGTAGTGTCTACCTTATGAGTTAATATATTGAGTCACAGTTGCTGAAGAAGAGAGCTGATAAAATATCTTTGCTCTGCAGTGAGTAAATCTTTGATCTTTTTAGTCATTCTTTCTGGTAATGTGTTGGCTTTAAGCCCTTCGTGTTTTGTTTGGCATGAATGGCACCTTTCATTATTATTCTCATCTCTAATTCTTCCCTCAACTTTGGGCAGTGAATTCCTGGCTGTGAGTTTCTCCCATGCATTGTTATCTCATTTGCTGATCATGAATCACCAAGATAAAGTGCTACAAGGTTTGAGATGTCCTGCTAGCTGTTGGTCAGCCTAATATCTTATTAAATTTGATGGCAGTGAAGGCTTCAACATCCTTCTACAATTGTCAATATGAAGTTATAAAATAGTAATTAGAATTAGATAATTAAGAATGAGTTATTATGGAGTTTTTTGAAACACCTCTGTCACTTCCTCTCTTTTCCTCCTTGTATATGCATTTGTAAAAAGCCTTACATTCTCAGTTTTATACTACAAGTAAAATGAATTTACATTTTATGCTTCTATTTCTGTATTTTAGAAATCTATATTTTCAAAATGTGTGCCTGCATGCATATTATTCATTAAGACATCTTCTGGAGAGATTAGACTCTATTATGTCAGCGTAGAGGAAATCCCAAGTGTTACTTGTTATGGAATGCACATCCAAACTGATGTTCATGCTCACATCTCTGAGATACAATCATCAACAAGAGATTATGAGGAGTACTGATGTGCAAGAGGATTGTATTTGCATATTTTGTGCTTGCACACACATGCGTGAGAGTATGTTTTCCCAGAAAGTATGTGTACCCTGTACATTAATACTTTGCAAATATACTTGCCGTATATATAGCTTTAGAACAGTTTGCCAAGTTTTATTCAACAGCCTCATGATTTTTAAATGACAAATATTTGCTTGGAGGCTGAAAACTTCTATGCCAAGTTTCAGTCCAAATTGCCCACTTCAATATCAGAGTTAAGGAGCCATGAAAAATGAAATATAGACTAGAAACTAAAGGGAAAATAGTTAGCTTTTGCAGTTTTGCCAGGTGAGTACTTAAACAGTTGATGCTAAGCTCACTACAGTAATTTACAATTACAATTACCTGCTACAATCTGTATATTGAATGATGCCATTTAGGAAAGAGTTCTATCTGATTGCAAGGAGCACTTAAAAAAGACATTTTTACATATCATGCAGTTTGGAGTTGTGACTATCAGGACTGGATCCAAAACCTACTGAAATTGAAGGAAAGGGAATTTTTTCTATATGTATAAGTAATGCAGACTCACCTTTTAGGTTTTATAGGTTAAATTCTATCCGGATTATTATGAGCTAAGAGCTAAGGATCCGAGATCTGCCATGAGCTATATAATACTAAACCCCTTCATAACATTAATTCCTCATTGAAAATTATCCTATTTTTTAGTGGTCACAGTAAGTTGAGTCAGAAATAGTTAGCATCTACGGTCCTTTGGATTTTTTTGCCTACATTCATATAAGATACAAATGTTTGGTGAAGTTGTCTCAGTCACACCTGTGCTTGGGTAAAACAACCCTGTAATTGTGTTTCTCTAACCCTAGTCTTTTACCCCATGTGGTTCTTATCAGAATTTCTTTCCACGAAAGCAAGGCTACAGAATAAGCCTTACTTGCTTATATCACAGCACCACAATTATCTCCTCACAGTGCAGAAGCCACTGCCAATCACCACTATTGGTAGCTGCGTTTGTAGGTTAGGTTGGCAACATGTAGAAAACAGGAATAGGGACTGCATCATCCTCTGCCTGCCATAGCACCTGCAGGGAGTAGATCATACTTGATTACAATATATGAAATCCCAACGTGTAATACAGCAGTCATATCGCAAAGCTTATATGTAATCAGGGGGAAAATCCAAATGTCTTGCTGTGTCACAGTAGGATTGGAAGGTAGAACTGAAAATATGGGTAGTCTGGAGTTAGAGAGGAAGGCTCAGAGATTCAGCTAAGTTGTGAATCTGTGTTTTTACACGTTTGTCCCAGCAGAAATCCCTAAACAATGTAACAGCCTGACACTTTGCTCTATTATCTCCTTCCGCTCAAGAAAAGGAGTGCATCCAAAAAAGGACATGACATGAGGCATAGATACGCCATGCCTGCAAAGAAGACACTTGATGATTTAGTGAGGAGGATGACCATGGTAAGAATAGTTGTAGAACAACTAAATTTTCATGACACATTTTTGAGATCTTGTGATTGTGGTCCTGCAAAAAAAAAAACTTCTGCCTGCAAAAGTAGACTCGACCCATTTTAAAACCACCTTCCACAACAAACTGATAGAATTTTAATCTTCTTGTTCATTTCCTCCTCTTGATGATCTCCATGCTATCATTAGTCAGCTACAGAGATGGATCATAAGATCATTAGATTAATGTCCACAAGCTGGCTGGGAGCTACATTGACAGTGGGAAAATTGTGTCCTAGACACTGGTCTAATTGTTCAGGCAATGCAGAGGTGAGCAAGGTATAGTTTATATTATTTTTGCAAGAGCACTGAATGTCGGGACTATATTTTTATATATAATATGAATATTGAACCGTCTGATGTCTACTGCTGAGAGTCCTAGTCTTCAGAAAGTTAAGATGAAGTTCTCTCAAATATATTACCAGACATAGAACATATCTCAGATCAGACCACTTGCTGTGTACTTCCATCACCTAAAATTTTATTTTATTTTATTTCTCTGAGTTATGGTCTCTCTTTGCACCTTAGCCAGCCCGCTACATAGCTTAGGTAGAGTAACTCTTGATGGAAGTTTTGCAGAGGCCATGGTACAATCTCTCATTATTTTTTTTTATTCTATTCTTCCAAATATCTGTTAGACTTCTTTCATATGAGAAATCTATGCAATCTCTTGGACTTTGTGGAAGTCAGTGATTTTTAATTCAGTCGCCCATAATGATAATAACTACATAATGAATACATAATGAATACTCTTTAGGCCACCTAAGTCTTGTCTTTTACAGTTTTTTTTTCTTGATTTTTTTTCCCCTGAGATTATGAGATTACAACTATAGAAAAATACCTTCCAGATTAAATACAATTTGATTCAAATTTAAGATGTTGATAAAAGTTCTATGTTACGTATGTATGTAGACATATTTACAATATTGTTAAATTCAGCTTAGTATTATTTAGTGATTATTCCTTCACTATTAAACTGAATGCATGCAGTTATACAGAAAATACTCCAATAAGGTGCTGAGTGAATCCTCCGTTGTTCTGGGAATTAGTACTTGTAGAAGTTGAAGCTGCTAACACGATCCTTGTTTTGCAGCTTCTGTCTCTCACAACCTGTAGTCTGGTAAAGGGCATCTGGATTACAAAACAGACAAATGCAGGTAAAGCTAGAAGTGCTAATTTAGAGTACTGTGTCTCCCAAATCCCAGTTTTGTATCTTGCTAAAGAGCAAAGGGCAGATGCTCTCAGGTCTTTCCTGCAAAAAGCAGCTGGTTGACATGGACAGCCCAGGTCTAGTTAATAAAGTTTTCTCTGTATATACACCTTCTGAGAACCTTACATAAATATCATACATCTGCTTTATCTTGTCAAAAGCTCTGTCAGTGTTAAACTGCACAAGTGAGTGGAAAAAAAAAAAAAAAAAGTAGCAAGTTCTAAATGAATAAGGTTAACAGGCATCTCTCTGCAGAGCAACGATTTCCCTTTTATAAACCCTTCCTGAACTAGATGAGGGCTGCGTGGACATACAGTTTTCAGCCTGCAGCCAACATTTAAGAAGTAATCCAAAGTGACAGCTTTATGACAGATCTGAGTAACTCAAGAAACAATTGAAAGGATCCTTTTCTCCTTTCTTAAGTGTGAATACAGGCAATTTGCAGATGCTGAACGAAGGAAGGACTCTCCTCAAAGAGCGAGGCAATGTCATAAAGAAATGACCAATCCTTCAAAACATTAAAGAGATTTAAGTCAGAATGCCATTTCCAGGTTAGCACTTCTGATCTCTAAAGTACCGGGATAAAAAATGCGTTAATGACAATTAACAAATTTACCCTTCCTGGGCAGTTTTAGCTAATGACATCTTAACTCACACAGCTAATATCTTTCTACATTTCAATTTACAATCCTGTGCAGTGCTTAGTTAAAGGAATACATGTTTTCTTGCTATGTTGAAGACAATCTCTCCCACTATTAAATACAAAAACCATTTTTAAAGCAATGATATGGTCGAGATACAAGCACATAAAAACAGAAGATTTCTCAGTTAAATCTACAACTGGTCCTTCTCTTCTGTTTAGTTGTCTAAACACTTCAGCCCACAGGGAACTATAAAAGAAACTCAACAGTAGATGATATTACACAGTCCATGTGGTCATTTGTAAATGTGGTAGTACATATAATGCATTAAGGAATTCACTGAGGTTTTTATATTAGTATCTTGTTTGATTTTCCCAGTTGTACAGTAATGGAGATTCATAGATGGGATTTTTACAAGATTAAGATTCTGTCCTTTTAGGGAGGTAGTTGTCTCTATAGACTTTGTGACAAAACACTTTGTAGAAGATAATCCAGCCCAAGCATCTTCTGGGATTGGACTGGAAAAGAAGGACAAAGTCCTCATTTAATTCTGCATCCCTAGGACATTGTATCTTAGTTAGCTAAATCAAGGATTCCCAGTTGTGACAACAGTCTTACTGATGGACTTTTCCAGAATTACTAAACAAAGCAAAGCATAACAGTGCCTGATGTTTGCAGCAATCTATCCACAAAGTTGTGAATAAAGTGATGATTCAAATGACTCTCTATGGAAACCATTTGTCTAGCTATCTATTACCTATCTATCTATCTATCTATTTATGACTAAGTGGGCATTAGTGACTGCTTCCCTGGAAAAAAAAAATAAACCATTTTGAGATCCTTAAGTCTCAAATGGAATTTGAATTATTTTGATAATAGTATATATATATTTTTTTTCATTCAATAGAGGCAAAGAACATACAGAAAGTAATAGAAGAGGTTAACAGGTGCTTCCACAGAACAGCACAGCTCCCACTAAAGCTGTGCACTGTGGCATGTCCACAGCAGCATTTGAGGTATGGAAACATCACTCAAGACAGCAGGCTCATAAAAATAAGGCAAAGTAATTTTATACAGCTGTATACTAACTCTTCTACCTCTTAACTTGCTTTTTTTTTTTTTTTTTTTTTTTTTTTTAGTTGGGGCCAATGGTGTGTGCATGCCTTATCTCATGCTGGTGGCTTTTTTTCTTTGTGCCCACGGCTAAGGTTTAGCAGCCCTGTAGAGGTAATACAGTGTTGCTTTTTAATTTCTCCTTTTATTTCTGTAATCACAAACATTTTAATTATGCTACAGCAATGCCTGTATTTAAGCATGTAATAGGTATATAATGTTCTCTGGAACAAAAGAATCAAAGCCATATAATGGTTTTGCACAGTATGTAGCTTTCACATTGTTCCTCAGATTTGCCATAACAGAACTATTTTGTTCCTTGTTCTCTCTGATTCACACTTTGTGGCACAACAGTAAAGAGGCTTTGAGTACAGTATGGAGAACAGACAGCCTGGCAGACAAGCAGGGGTCTTTTCCTCCTCAAATTCCTTTCAAAGGGTGACATAAATGTCGGCTTTGTATTAGCCCTGCGAGGGTTTCATGGCACCTGTCTGCACCCCTCAGGGCAGAGCAGAGGGCTGAGCAGGAGCTGTGTGCTTGCCTCGGTCTGTGTCTGGGTGCATGCCATGGAGTTGAGTTGCATCACCTTTCTTCTCCCATCCCTGCACTTTGTGCACCATTCCCTGACACTAGACAGACACTGACATGAAGTAGCTGGAAGTGCAAAATCCATCGAGATCTTTTATCATTTTTGCAACCCTCAGGGCTGTATAAGCAGTTGACAAGACTTTACCAGTTAGTAGTGGAATGAAACAGTTTATGTATTTGAATTTTGAGAGTAAATTTGCTATGTCTGAAAACAGCCACTTGGTCAGGCATAGAGTTTATAGATATAGTCACATATAAAGCTTTTTCTCATTGAACAGTGACACTGGGAAAAACTACAGTGGAAACTGATGTCTCAGATTGCTAAAAGTTTCAAAGAGCATATTGTACAATACTCTAAACAAAGTAATACAAATGTGAAGGAATATTTTTTGATGTGAAATAAGATGTTAAAGTTGGCTTGTATATCATGTATTAAACCTAAGTATTAGAGAAGTTATTGCAGTCCATTTTTAAAAGTGTGGCTACATCTTTTAAAAATATGTGATTAGTGCTGGATATTGAACAGTGCTAGAATGTTAAAATGCTTTGTTATATTTCTATTATTTTTTTCTGTCTCCTGAAGTTAAACTAATTGACTAAAAAAGTTAATACTTTTCTAAGTACTTTTAAAGTAAATCTGAAAAAGATGGTTGCTTTTTTTTTTCTTTTTGAAAACTTTTCTTTGTTTGATGATGGAGAACATTCACATTCTTCTGCAACATATCATAACTAGAATACTTTTCAAACCCTTGTTGCTATGTGTTAATTTTAGTGAGGTGAGCAAATGCTTATACAATGGAATTCTAGGAGTCATTAGGAACAACAGCATGATCAGCTGTTAGCAGATCTTTTCCCTTAATGATGACCACTAAACTAAGCTATTACTCTTTAATCATGAGCTGAAATTAGCAATGATTGATGATAATGTTGATTACAAGTGAAAAAGGCAAATGACGAACGAGTCAGGTCACTAGAAATAGTTGAGAGAGTTTGGTGACTGCACTCGTTTCTAAAACTTTACCTTTTGCATCTTAAGCTGAGTAGTGAAACTTTCTGTGTATAAATACAGACTCAAATCTTCATTAGTAGGTGAAATCAATCCAGTCCATACCTGGGTTTCTTTGCAGCTTGTTATTCAGTACATGCAAAATATTCTTTAAGTATCAGACCTATAATCTGAGATTTTTTGTCTTTGCAGAAGGATTTTTTTTTTCCCCCAGAGCATCATATTTATTAAAAACATACCACTAAATGAATTCTAAAATAGAATGTTCCATCTTTTCCTTCTTATTTTAAAAAAGGAAAAACAGAGTTCCAGTGTTAGTTGTAAATGTGGCAAATCTAGTTCTACAATGAATTCAAATCTGTACATTTCATAAAGGCTACTTAGGGACAAGATAGTTTTAGATCTCAGAAACATGTAAAAAATGACTCATTGTTAATAGGGTGAGCTCTTTGCATTTGGATTAGGGTTAACTGACAGTATCCAGTCACCTTTTATTCTCACAGATTCCACCCGAGGAATGCTTTGTACTGGCCTGAAAAAGAGAGAATTAGGTGTTCCATTTATACTATTGATCTTAATAACCTCATCTCATAAATACCTACTTTATGACATCAATAAAAAGAGAATAGCAGCAACTCCTAACAATAGAGATTGTTACTTTGTGATTCAAGTATTTCATTGAGCATCTCAGAGATACTCCATAGTGGTACAGTAGTGATATTTTATTACCAGTTCTTAAATGTGCACAGAGAGACTTTTTTTTTTTTTTAAACAAGTGAAGATTCTAATTAATTGAGCACACTACACCTTCTAGGTCCCTCGATTATCACAGTTCTTCTTTTTCATCTCTTATCCTCCCCTTGTTCTTCATCTTGCACATTAAAAAGAGCATTTCCCTTTAAGGGCGTTAGTGGGTGTAGGACTAATTTTTGGCAGGGCTGAATTGGATAAAATGAGGCAGAGAAAAAATTATGCAATGCTTTCACCTCCCTGTTATCCTGCATTAGCATGCTGAAAATGGATATTATCTGCTCTGAGGGGGTGGATCGAAAGATTTTCCAGAGTTATTCTCATGTTCCTAAAGCTCCACCAGTAGCCACCAAGAGGAAGAGGATGCGGCACTGTTGGTCTCCCCTGCAATCTCCTCCAAGAACCCAGATAATTTAGCTTCCACCTAAGGCAGAGGAAGGAACAAATGTTCAGAAATTATATGAAAGAACAGGAATCAGAGCCTTCTCTACAATGAGCGCTTGAGACGGAAGATTGCAGGCTTGTTATGCAGGCAGTATCCAGTGCCCGAAAAGGGACAAATTGTTTAGGACATCTGGTTAGAAGTACAGTCTAGGATCAGCCCCAGGTGTTTCACAGTCACTGTGCAGATGAGACATTGCAGAGTACCTGAGAAATAAATGTGAAACACTCCATCTTCTTGTCCTCCTAAACGCTATTTGGCTTATATTACACTTTGATTTAGCTGTATTTATATATATATATAATTTTATTTCTGTAAACAGATTCTTTCTGTTGAATCCTGGTGTGAATTCCAAAGAGCTGGTTTTTTTTTTTTGTTTTTGTTTTTGTTTTTTTTTGTATCCTTGTGGACAGGTGATTATTTACCTTTCCTGT
>JAOWBP010002559.1:41957558-42008988 GCA_028571105.1 Tragopan temminckii | reverse complement strand
TTTCCAGGATTGTTTCATAAAGGAAATGTCTAATTTATCTCATCATATCATTTATATTTTTTTCCTGTGAATGCTAAGGGAAGACCGCAAGCACCATAGGATCTAAAAAAATACTTCTTTTTTATTTTTTTCCTTTTATTTAAAATGGAAGAACAACTGTATGGCCCAGGGGAAAAAATAGTGGCAAATGATCAGTATAGACCTGCTTCATCCTGTTCTACTTATTTCTTCCAGACTTTAAAGCCTATTCTTTTAATTGCTTTTATTTGGACTTTATAAAAGAACTCTGTGTTGGTGGTTTTAGAGTTTTAGGCTTGTAGATTTGTCTTCACTTCTATGACTTCTACTGCCTCATTCACGTCAGCAATTAATCCAATTACCTTAGTCAACTGAAACAGCAGTAAGTTATCTTGCTTTTGTAGCATTATAATTGTTACCAATTTGTCTAAGGACACTTTTTTTTGTTTTCAACTCCTTAATAGGTATTTGCTTGTATTTTTATTCCTCTGGTTCCACACATCACTGAATGTGTGATATGTAATGATGTTGTCACACGACGAAACAGCTCCTTTTTTTCCCTACAAAGTTGATTTAAACATATCTTTTAAAGGTATGTTGGTAGCTAGTTTTATAACTCAAAATTCCTTTAAAACAGGTTTCAAAGTAATTTCTTTTCTGGCATAACACCAGCTTTCCAACAGGAAATTCAAGAGAATCTAGCAGTGAGTTTTCAAGTACTCAGCATCTTCAATGAAGGCCAGATTTTTAATAACAGTCAGAATTCCTAATGAAGTCCAGATTTTCAGAAGGGCTTGGTTCGTGTTTATATCCAAAATAAACTCAATATGTTGTAGGTTCAGTTTTCTTAAAATCTGTCCCTGGTTTTGGGTGCTACTTGCTTGCAAGCTCTCTCCAGAACTCTCAGAACTGATATTTGTTGATTTTAATGGTCTAGTAGAGGTTTGTGAGCTCAGTAGTTCTTTAGATCTGCAAATAAATACAAATTGAGATAATTTGTTTTTAACCTGTGGATTATTTAATGAACCAAATAACTTCCTTTCAGTCATGATAGCAAGATTGACAGATGTGATCACTTGATGTTCCATAGTGTCCAGTTTTCCATTCATAAGTCTGTTACAGGCTCAGTACTGAATAATAAAACTACTCCCTAATTCACATTCCTGTAAAACACAAAAATTCAGCAGTACTCTCATATGGAGAGATTCCTTTGGGATGAATGTTGGCTAGAACAAATATTTCTATTTGCAAATGTGTGGCATGGTTGTTCCTTGAAGATATGACCCAATTAGAAGAATCAGGAAAGAGTGCTATAACATGAAGATGTTGATTCAACAAGACCTTGAAGTAGGTACTTAACTTTATGTATGATTCTGTTTTGTGGGAAATGACTGATTTCTGCACTGGAACATGTTACTCCATCCATGGAGGTGTTCAGTGCCAGACCAGATGGATCTTTAAGCAACCTGGACTAGTGGGTGGCAACCCTGGTCATACAGGGGGGTTGGAACTAGGGGGTCTTTAAACCCCTTTCAATTCAAACCATTCTATGATGTTATAATTCTCTGATTGTGAAAGTAAGTCTGTGTTTTAATAATTCACTTATGTGAGTTGAGTTTCACACTTCTACTAAAAAAAAAAATAATGACCTGACAGCAGTTGATTTGTAGGATCAAAATTTTCCCTGTATGATCAATGACAAAAGCTTAGTGCATCCAGAACATGCTGAGAGAGGAACCACAGAATGCTAGCCAGCACCTAGCAATGATAAGTACATTTTCTAATATTTGTTGTTTCTCGTGTGAGAATCTCTTTGGAGAAGGTCATAGACACGATTCTAAACATACAGCATGACTTACACTTCAGGGAATAAGTGTTTAACAGACATGTTTTTAAGACAGTGACTCATATGGGCAATTTCTGACATGAGGCATATAAAAACATCATTTTTCCAAATACATCTTGACTGAAAGCAGCTGGGCTTTGTTCAAGACTCACTTTTCTAGCTCTGTGAGTAGCAAATAGATGGGCATCCTCTGAGATTTTGATGGAGTGAAGGATGCTTTCTACCTCACTGCTGATTTGTGATGGAGCATATGGAGCCTCTGGGCAATAGTAGAATTTTCAGGTGGAACAGAATTTATGTGTTCAGTTTCAGGTACCTGCTTCCTTAGAAGGAGGTCTTCGAAGCAGATGGGCCCAAATTCTGAAGAGGTGCAGATGAATGTGTCAAAGGTCTGGCTATGAATATTTTTCATATTTTTCATATTCTGAGTCCTGAGGATTTAGAAGGGCTATACACTGGAAGCCAAGAAAGGAATAATTTCAATTCTCTTCATCTTGGGAAAAATAACATCTAATAGTTCATTAGTTTACACTTCAGTGCCACAGTTAACCTGGGACTGATCTGCAATTCAGCGGTCTACAGTAAGATTAGCAAGGAATAACATATGGGCTGGAAAATCAGAGGTTAGTTCTGTATGTGTTTCTACTTATAAAGATGGGATGGGAAGGAATGAGTTGTGATAATGAAAACAAATATTTATTATGAATAATTTCAGTGTGATTGGAAGGGTCCTAAATAATCATTCCAGGTATTGACTGGAGTTAACTCGTATTACTTGAGCAATGGTTTCTTACAATCATTAATGTTATATTCTAACAAAAAATCTATTTTGTAATAACTATGTAATAACTAATTTGCTTACAGATGTTACAGTATCACTGAAAAAGAGAACCCATGCATTCCAAAGGATCCAACATCTCAGAGATTTATATTTGCATACGTACATTTTTGGAGAAGAGAAAGCCTTTTCTCTGATGTATAAAGCTCTTTGTGTCTTTGCGTTAAATCAGTGCATGTGTCTGCCTGTCTGCCTTTCCATCTATCTATTGCTATACATTGTTACTTGTTAGAGTCTCTGAATATTCTCTATTTAAAATCTGTAGCTTATATAAAATTTATAGTAAGCATCCTAAAGATTTTGGCACATCTATCTTTGTAGAAAAAAATATCCATATATCAAACCTTTTAATTTTTTTTCACATATAGATATTGTTTTATTCCACTATCATCTAGTTCTCTGAAGGTTTTATTTCTGAACAAGTTCAATAAAAAACTTTAAGGTAGCTTGGAGGAAACTTGCAACATGATGGAACAAGTCTGACACTGCTACCAGTGTGCTCAAGATGGCTAAGAAATTTCATTTCTGTGGAAAGGTTTGTGAGACAGTGCTGTTCAAATCACAGTGTTCTGGGAGCTTGGCAGGCACCCCCTTCTTAAAATCCTGCAAGGATTTCAGTTTATTTTTCTTATTGTGCTTCAGTATTAAAGCAGTAAGCAAATAAGAATGGTCTCAGGCCTCATGCAAGGGAGTAAGCTAGGCAGTGTCACCTCTGTCTCTAATGATAATGTAAAATATCCTGGAGAAAGCAAAGACATTCCTCAGCTTATACAAGGTAGTTTTGTTTCCCATCTGGCTATCTTTCTGTAGAAATTAAAATTGTGCCTCTTTCCTAACCATCCTGAAAAAAACAAAAAAACAACTGCTCTTGCATTTGGATCGTATTCTGTCTGGGATCCTGGCATTCTTGTTCAAAGGGGATAAAACCTCTAGCGAATGTGGCAGAAGAAGCTGGTCCAGAAGTAGAGTCAGTGCACATATTCTCCTGTGCTGCTGCTTTTTCCAGAAATAGCAGGGTTGTTCACTACTCAAATGCCTGATTACTCTGAATATAACAAAAGATTTTGTTTCTTTGGAAGTCCAAATAGCCAAGTATGTGGCTGCATGCGCTGTTCTTACTCATAAATGCAAATGCTAACCTATAAATCTTTCCTTTTACAGTACCGTAATAACATTCCATCTATTTAGCCTAGTACAATACCATCACAATAGCTTTTTCATTGTGCTGCATTCATATTAGACTAATATAATGAGATGCTACCACAATACCATGAAATAAAACGATGTTCTTGACGTATTTCCAAAACATTTGAACACTGTTTCCAAATCGACCTTGTGAATAAATTAAATAATAGCTTGCAAAAACGTCCTCTAGCATTTTCAGAATGTATGCAAATGCAAGCTGGAATGTTTACATGTTTCTTACAGTGTCTGGGATTATACGGCGTATTTGTGCACATGAGTGTTGTCTCTGGGTGTATTTGTCATTTGTGCTCAGTGGCTTGCACAGAATTCCAGTGTGATTTGCCCTTCAAGTTGTCCAATTCTTCCTCCTCTTCCTGATGACCTGCATATTAAACTTCTCTTCTGTAAGACTTCAGATTTCAGTGGTCCTTTCCATTTGTCATATGCATTATAGTCACTCAGAAACCTTTCAGTACATTTTTTTCAATTTTTTCAATCCTGACACAGTTCTTCCCTGAACTGTGTTTTCTGACTGCAGATTTTTGAAGGAAACCTTCTTCAAAAGATATATGTATAAAAATACATATACACATATACATACATATACATTTAGGATTTCCACATTAAATAATGTGGGAAAAAATGAAAATTGGGATGAAACATGAGGTGATTGTTTTTCTGAAGCATACTTTTTATTATTATAAGCATTTAAAAAAAAATAAAATCAAACTGTTGAAAGAGCGAAGTCGGTGATTATTTGCAAGTACTCTGTAGGTAACCTGTTTTGATTAGCAGACTGACAAGTATTTTCTCCCTTTGGCGTGCCCCTCTCTCCTTTAGAAATTTCCCAAACATGGAATGCTGTAGGGTGAAAACAAATTTGCTTTTTGCCATTATCTTTCCCATATCTGTAGATCTCGTTTATGGATCCTAAGGGAGCCACAGATCATCAGTTAAAAGGTACTGTATAGATTTGTGGTTAATAAACTCCAAAGGGTCATTATGACGGTATGGTCTGTTATCTTGGTAACATGGACTGAAGTATTTAATCTACCCATTTCTGCTTCAACTGCACCATCTTTGGCTGTACTGTACCTTTTAGAAAAAATATCTGCTCATTATAATAACTCCTGTTTCAAAAGCAAAGCCTCCTAAGTGGAAGGATCTTGTAGAAAGCCTCAGAAGACTTCTCCCATTGATACACTAGCACATATCTTTTCAATACTCCCATTGAGGCATCTAATCCAGATCTCAATGATTTATCTTTACTGACTTTAATGGGCCTCACAAAGCTAGTTTAAAGTAATGGATTGTGAATTTCAACCAGTGTGTTCTTCTCTTACACAGTAAAAATCCACGGCATACAGAGACTCGGTTGTCTTTCCCAAGATACACTAGCATCATTTCTCTGAGTTGCTGTTGGTTGGCAATAACAGGTGGGTTGTTTCTAAATGCTGCTCTTGATAGATGCTATTTTACTTGACCTTTCCAAAGAGGAAATAGTGCATATGTTTATGAGAAACACTCGGACACTGTTTCATGGGAGAATGTGCGTTGTTTGTACAATGACAATGGGAAATTTTCCACTAAGCACTCTGCCAAAAAGTAATTATTATGGCTGAATATATGTCTTGCTTGCCTGTTTTTCAAGCATCATGGAAATTTTCACCTTCCTGATGGTCATACCTATAGATGAAACCAGAAAAATCTTGTACCCTTTCAGATGACCTGCTAGTGAAATGTAGCAATACAGAGCTAAGGAAGCATTCACTACATAAGTGTTTAGATCTGTAAAAAAAATAGACAAAACAAGTTATAAAATTAAAGCAAAATTGTTTTACTGTATGCCTAAATTTCTATGCAAATGTGTTTACACAAAATGAAATCAGCTGAAATCTCTTCCCTTTTCCCAGATGTGCAGCTGAAAACTGGTAATATGAAAGTAGGGCTGGAACCAGGAGACCTGCAGTCTCCTCTTTAGCCTAATGCTGATTTATGTTGTGACCTGGAGTAAATCAGTTCTCTGCTCTCTGTTCTCCTTCAGCTGTAAAAAGATGCTCATGCTTTATAGACAACCTTAAGATCTGTGGGACAAAGACACTATATAAAATCTCACTGTTATTGCTTCTAATAAGATTGAGGGAAATCCATGGGATTTAGTTCACCTGTAAGATATGAAAAAATGAACTTCAAGCAAATGTACTTTTAGTTCTTTGTAGTGAACGCAGCTCTGACTGGACAGCTGCTTAAAATGAACTACTCTCAGTGGCTACCCCTCAAACATCGTCCTTGCAATCAGTGACAACAATTGGTTTGCTTGAACACCTGCTGTCTTTTTCTTCTCTTCTCTGCAGTTTCTATTTGGGGTCCATACAATTCAAAGACAACTCTCTGTTTTTCCTCTGTTTAGCAATTTGTCACGCATCAATGCATTAATTACAGAAACAATGGACAGTAAGATTAGATTGATTGTATCGTGGCAAGAAACGTGGGGTGCAGAATACTGACGCTGTTTCTGCAGCAACAGTAAAGGAGAGACTAGAGACTGACGCAGCAGCAAGATAGAGATGCAGCAGAGGAGAGGAGAATGAAGCTGTGGTCCTGCTCCTCGGTCCTTATAGGAGGATCCACCACTGTGTGCAAACATATACCCCTATATATCAGAGGGGTTCGGCTCAATGCAGTGGGCCGCCCACACACATACAAAACAGAGAGGAGAGCTGAGGGACTGCAAGCAGTGAATAGAGACGATAATGTATGATATATGAGTTGACAATACTAAAAGCAGTCATGATGTGGGCAGCAGTTCTGCTCAGTTATTGCTACCTACCTTGCAACTGTGAGGATTCACTCCCTAAAAAAGGGGAGCCCTAACGCAAGGGCTAAACATCCAGTAAATACACTTTTAAATGAGAGCCTAAAGAAAGGTAGGGCAGTGATTAGTCTTGAGTACGTTGTCCTGTGTAGCAAAGCCTTCTCTGTCCCAGTAAAATCTCTTCACTGGGATTTCCTCTCAGACAAGGACAATACTCTTTACCCATAAAAAAGAGCCAGGCCTCTGATTTCTGCTTACCCTGCAGACCCTGATCTGAGATTAATGTAGACTGCAAGATTCCTTTCAAAGAGCTGGCTTTCCATTTGAAGAAATTATGCCCCCTTATCATTGATCCAGACCAGATTGGTTTTATTAAAAACAGAAGTTCCTCCCACGGCATGTGGCGATTATTTAGCACTATGCATTTTTCCTGTAAATACCATGAAAAGCTGTTAGCCCTCAGTCTGTACATGAAAAATGCTTGAGTTACTTAGAAAAAAAAAACACACACACACACAAAAAAAAACAAACTTTTTTTTTAAGTAATATCTTGAAGTCCTTCAAGTTTGAGAGTATTTTATATTCTATATAATGGTTAAAAGAAAACCTATACAATCTCTCTTCTTCCCCCATGTATGCTAACATTTGTTTGCATTACAGTAGCATCTGGCAGTCCCAACAGACTTCAGCACCCCAGTGAGCTAGACACTGCACATTAGTAATAAGAGACAGTCCTGGACACAAAAAATGTAAGAGAAAATCTTTGCTCAGTGAAGTTAATGGCAAAACTCCCATGAACCTATGGGGCTGAGATTCAAACTTACAGCCAAATTAGTCAAGACAGACAAAGAGTGGACAGGGGAAACTGGGACCTGCAGGGATCTGAATCTGAGACCTGCACTGAATCATCTGTATCAAAACATAGCTGCAATAGAAGAGCGACTATTCCTCAGCAGAAAATCCTTTCAAGTATCCTCTTTCTGGCAGCGACAGTAATGAAAGCATAGGAAAGAACAGGAAAAAAAAGCAACTATGATGAGATCTTTCCTTGGTACATCCTTTCAGTTTCTGTACTGAGATGTGATGAGGTTTGAAAGCTTCCAAGTCAACCAGACCGTGATGTTTAAAGGATAGACTCTTGGTACGAATGTAAGCCCTCCCTGGACCCATAACATATCTCTGGCCTTTACAACCTTCATAGAGGAACTTTGGCACTTCTGCTGAGAAGCTAAACTTAGATGTGCTCAAGGTCATATAAGCATTGGTGCACAAGACTGGAACTGAATTTCCTGCATTGTAGGGATAATTCTTTTCCTTCACCACAAAGGCATCTTTCATCTCAGTTTCCAAAGCAATACTGGCAAATGCAATCCAGCTCTGCTACATCCTTTTACAAGTTGAACCTCCTGGTTGGGTTAAAAGATGCAAGGCTTTAAATTCCTCAGCACATTTCATACCAGTTGTTATTTGCAGGTGAGGTTGGGCACACAGGAATTAACCATTTTGTTCCAGAAAATTTTAAAATAATCTTACAGAACAATTTTCCTCAATGTTTTTTGTCACCAGCATTATCACCTTTCAATGTTTCCAAATGCCTAACGAGATTAATTTAATGGAACACTGTCTCATTGTGGAGCAGACTGTCACAGAATGCAACTTTTTTTTTTTTTTTTTGCAAACACTTTTGCTCTTGTGCTATCCCATGCCACTGTTGTTATTACTGCTTACTACAGTTTAGGCTCCTTTTTGCTAAATACTGTAGAAAGAAATCAGAAAAAAATGAGTGTGGGTAGAAAGTGAAATCTAAGTATGAAGAAACAGATTCACACACCATCTCTGCATTATAATCCAGTATTTCATCTCTGAGATTTTATTTTACTTTGTGTTGATCTTTCTTGCTTTTCTTCATCTTTCATTGAGTGGACGGAGAGAAAAGGCTGTGCTCTTTTTGAGATGAAGATACTACTTCATCTAGTTACCTTTGCTATCCAATGTGATCCATCTGGGTTAAATTCATTTCAGGATATTTCTTGTTCCCATTCCCTCAAGCACAGTGCCTACGTCATAAATTGAGATAAGGCTTTACCAAGGTCTAAAGCTGTCTCTTTGAAGCTGGGAGAAGAGATTAGGTATTAGGTAAGATATTTTGGTACCATGGCTTCTTCTGCCTTCTATAAAATTATTTCAATTAAATATTTTTACATACACATAATTTATGACCATTTGATCAGATCTAGAAAAATAGGCTAACCTTCTCCATGGTCAGCTGTTTGATATGAATATTCTGAAAGTCTATGTCTTGCCAGCTGTCTAGTAACCACATATTCTTTAAACTATCCAGATCCCATTTTATTTGAACAATTAAAATGCCTTCTTCCCTCTTTCTTGCAACAAGCCAAGAGCCTAATCCATTTCCATTGCAGGAAAAAGCTGTTTTGCGCAGAGATGGCATTGTTTTAACATGCAACACAAAAAATTACATTATTTCATACATCAGTTTGAAATGGAACTCCTACAGATTTATGCCAGAGATGAGTTAATGTCACACACAGCATTTGGTAGTGTGTTTTTTATATGACTGAGTTTGCTGATATTTCCACTGAATGACCTCTCCTATTTAGCCATATGACACTTAATAATCTCACTGCTTGAAATAATGTCAGAAGATTCTGTTAACGGTAGAGCAGTCCCACATTGTAAGTTTGAGACAGCTCATTTGCTCACAATCCCTGCAGCACACTTCCATCCAGACATTACCCATTGCGTATAATCATCAGGGAGAAAAGCAGGCTAACTGCAATATTTGGGATAGCATTATGGGAAGTGAAATTCATATGGATATAGTGCTAAAAAGCTGATGTACTTTAATGGAATATGGAAAACTGGCTAGCATCAGGGGAGATGTATATCTGGTAATTTCCAATTGGATACTATTTATTACTTAAACAGAGAGGAGACCTGTGGTTTAAACCTTGATTTAGTGTTCGTTTATACCAGATCTGTGTGCAACTGGATCATCATCTACACAAAACATGATCTGGCTCAGGTATAAGAATTTGACAGTATTTGCGTCATATTAATGGGGGTATATAGTGTTTATCCTGGCCTATGAATGTTGTAGTAAGGCAGATGATAGTTGGATCCAGAAAAAATTAACACGCTTGAAGTGTATCAAACAAGTGTGAATTGGCCAAGTGAGTTAGTACTAGTTTCACATTTTGCTTTGAGTGGAAGTAGAATTTTTGATCTATTAAGTATGTACCTAAAAATGTTTTTGTCATCATCCCAACTGCAGTTTACACAGAAATAATACTTTTTACTTTGTAGTTTGTGTGTGCAGAAGTGAGACTGTACAAAGAAATAGATGTTTGATGCCTTATAATTAAGCATAAACCACAAATAATCTCAACTGAGCAAAATAAACAACCAAAAATGTAAACAGTTTTATTTAGGCAGTTACAGGTTACTCCAACATTTACCTCTTAGAAAGTAATGGAAAAAAAATAATGATAGAGGAAACAGTCATGTCTACCATGCTCACATTGGAAAAAAGAAGCTTTTTCATAAGCAATTGAAGAGATTCAGTTTGTCTTCCAATGTATAGGAAGATAAAAAACTTCTGTCTCCTAAACTTCCTCCTGCTTGTCACATTTTAGTAAGTTCTCTACCAAATCTTCCCCTTTAATTTGCTCTTATTGAGCAAAAAAATCAGCACAAGCTGTTGTTGATCAACAAATTGGTCATTGCCAGAGTGGACAGAGAACTATGTTTGTCTCTTTTATCTTCATTAGAGATATCAGTTTTGGTTTCCTCTATCCATGATTTTCATGAGTATGCTGGAACACAAACACTGTTATGATTTTACATGTGGTTGGAATTGGTCAATGGATTTATTCAGGGAATAAAAAGCTATTCAAGCGCAGAGAGGGCCAGCCAGCCCACCCACGTAATTGCACCAGTCTTATTTCTTCAAGGAAACAAGATTAAAAAAAGGAAAGATGTTAACAGAGGCTGGTAGAGTAACTTAGATTATGAGTGGGTTCAATAAGTTCAATTAACAGTTTCTGTGACCTTGTGAAAGATTCACAAAGGGTCTTTGCAAGGTTTTGTTCACACAACCTTTAGGTGTCAGGTTCCAGGAGTCAAATTCACAAAACTTCATGGCGCTGCTTTTGGAAAGATTCAGCTGCCTTAGAACTGGATTTGGCTATTACTTACACACTAGCAGATCTAACTAGAAATTGACATTTGATTTAGAAAGGCAGCTACTGCAGTCTTCCTACATAGTCAGGGAAAGCTAGGTAGAGGTAGAAAAGGCATTTTACCTTGCAGTTGATCAAAGATTGAATTTCCCCTATGAAGACAGCCAGCTTTCTCCATTTGTTGCATAGGAAACCCAGGGCAACCTTATTTCCAACATTTAATTAATTAGTTAAATAAGATAGGATCCAATCCAGAATGGAGCAAGAGAAAATACTCAGCAGCATGTAGGGAAATGGCGGTGACAGATCATATGAAATTCTACCTATGTCCTCACTTTTGCTGCTTCCCTTATAGGTTCCACCTCCTGATCATGGATCAGTGCTATTTCCTGCCTTTCCCTTGTGCGAATGACAGGTTTGCTCTCATCTTTTCAAGCAGATTTGGGAGTGGTAATAGCTTAAAGGATTGGAGTAATTCCGATGAGCAATTTGTGTGAGCATTAGTGTCCTGAGGAAATTCAGCCTCAAACCTTCTATCAGGGTGCCAATTTTCTGACCAAAATCTATCTCTTCATGAATCTCTCTTAAGAAAACCTCTCCAAAGTGGTGAATGGGGTATGTTCACATAACACTGAACTCCTTCAGTATGAGCTAAAAGGTGATCCTTAAGGAACTGAATTTTACATATGCTTGACATAATACTTCCTCTTGAGTTTTATAATATAATCTGATGTGAGAAGAAAAATATAAAATATTAACACTCTCTCATATTGACATTCTTCAAAATGACTTAAAACTTTCTCAGACTGATTAATCCCATTTGTAAGGTTTATAGGGTTGGGAAAGTAATGAAAGAGGACAAGTGAGGGGGGAAATGCAAGGTAGAACTAGAGTAGTAAAGCTTTGTATCATTTCCCTATTTGATCTATTCCAGGTTTATCTTTCAGTTTGAAGGGGTGCACAACACTCACCATTTCTCCTCACAAAAAATGCACTTAAGAAGCAGAGCTAAAGCAGAGCTGCAGATACTGGGGAAGGCAGAAGAATATATCAGAAGAGTATACATATAAAGATGGTTTGTGTGATCACTCTGCTAGTCGTTAGGGACTCCTGCCTCAAAAAATTCTCTCCAGGACTTGGAGAAGTGTGAATGGTAGTCAAACACTTCATAGAAAGGTTCACCTTAATGGTTACAAACCCTCCAGACTACCTCTCAGTCTTCTGCCCTCTTGTATCTGTTCATAAAATCAATTCTAGTTGTAAAGAGAATTCCCTGTGTTCTTAAAAAGTGGCTGGAGGTAGGGCATTAATCTAAGCTTTGTCTTCTTCAGTAGTGATTCAGAGAGAGAAAAAGAAAACAATAATACACTGTTCACATAACACTTTTCCACATTTTTTTTTCTCTTTTCATGAAAATTAAGACACTCTTTTGTCTTCTACTCCTGTCAACTTGAGCTGTAGAAAGGTGCCAGATTGACTGTTGCTGGAGTTTAAAATCCTTTAATTACTCACCAAACAGGTTATGTGTGGACAACAGAAGGGTAAGCTTCCTCATGCCACCTTGCCAGTGCATGCAATCAAGCTCCGGAGGCCTGAGAGTCTGTCAGTCTTGTTGAGTGAAAGAAAAACACAAGACCAGATCTGCACCTTGTGAAAACTGACATTACTCCAAAAAGCTGTGCTGCTTTAAGACTTATCCCTTTGATTTCATCTAGATATTCAGAGGAAGAAATAATCATTGGAAATTAGTTCTCTGTACAAGATGATTGGTTATTTCCAAGTACAAAACTGGTTAATACCACCTAAATATATTAGGTTGCAAATACTGTATTTACTTAATATTAATACAGCATTTCTAATACTTGAATTTGAAGTACCTTCCATCTTTTTATCAGTTTCTGTAAAATATTTATTTCTTAAATTATTCTTACAGAGATTCTTACTTTACTTAAACCTAAATCCTCAAGTTATGTTCTCAACAAACTCAAATAGATCATCAAGCTTAATTTCACAATAATCTTCAGCCAGTTTAAATACCTCAGACCTGTCACCTCTTAGTCATCTTTATTATTCTTTCAAGACTAAGTAATTCTCTCCTCATACGTAAACTCTTCAATTCTATTTATCAAATCAGTTCCTGTGCACTCTGAGGACTTGGTTTCTATTTTATCTCATCTCAACAACATGGGCCAAATTCTAGTCTCAGTCATGGCACTCGAAATCTGGAGCAACTGATTTCAGTGACTCCAGCTTTGATTTGATGTCAATGAATTTATTTCAGATTTGTTCTGCTATAACTAAGCTCACAATCTAGCATTATGATGTTTAGAAGTTGAATCTCAAAATACCCTTGTGTTTTTATTATACACTTGCTTTCAAATCCAATGAAAATTTTCTTGACTCCCTTTAAAAAAGTAATAACAAAAAACAATATGGGTAATTTAGGTAGAGGAATCATTTTTACTTCTTTTCTGTGATTTTTTTGATACATATTCAGTTATTGATGTTTTTGCTGGTAAATAGTCATATGAAGTAATGTGACTATATTCATTCCAGCTTTGCAGAGAAAAACTCTTGGAAAGAAAGGACCAATGCAAGCTCCAAAGCCTTTTCTTTTATCTACACAAGTTTTCTGAGACCTGCTTCCTTACAAGTAGATAAGTATCAGCCCACTTTCCCCTAGAATGGCCCAGACTTGAGAAAAGCAATCTAGGACAGATTTCTTATCAGATGAAGTTCAGGTATTGTACTGGTAAGTGTGTTTAGCAGCTAGAGGCTAGAGTGGACTGGCAAGAAATCTAATTTTTGGAGGCTACAGATGTGTCAGACCTTTCTCTTCTTGCCTTCTTGCTCTGCTTTTCCTAATTTGTGATTCAAGTTTAATGTAAAAGTGATAAACTTGTTTCCTTTGAGCCCATTTTATTTTAAAAACCATATCTACTATGCAAATTGTGTTGACCTTTGTACAAGAGTAAAGTGACTCACATATTTATGTGATCATTTCTTGAATGGCAAAAAGCCTTCACAGGAAATTGATAACATACAGGAAATTTTCACCAAAATTCTCGACCAGAAAACAGAGTAGCAAATCTTGGCTGTGCAGGAAGATTAATTCCCATTTTTCTGGAGGTTTGAAGAAAAAGTAAGATGTTTTTATGTTATCTATACACTTCTCTTGAAAACTCAGTGTTGTTTTCTGATTTAACTATTTTATGGTGCCACCATGTTGAAGGAGCTCTGTTAGGTTTGGCAGTCCTGCTCTGTTCCCTCTCCTGAGTTCCTCATATTCAGCAGGAAGCCAGGCCTTTTACTTCATCTCTGTTTGTGTCCCAAAGATAAGTGGGGTATTTCATTCATGCAGTTGTGCGCTGGGATAGAGAATGACTTCTGGAAGAAGTTCAGAATTAAAGCAATAACTGATTGTATCAGCATTACCCATGCACCTGGAGTTTGCTAAGAGGGAAAAATAAATTGTGAAGATGCTGGGAAAGCTGATGCCTCAATCACATGGTTACTTTTCAAATGGTTGAAATGGCTTCAAACATTTCTTGCTTTCTCCCTAGGTCGTTTATTAATGTACCTCTCGAGTACTACTCATGTGTCATGAGTAGTGTCGTGACAGAACAAACTACAGAAAATACCTCACTGACTGTAGGGTGAAAGCAACTACGCTAACTTACACTGCTGACAAAAGCAGCCTGAGTTAAACTCCCTGATTTGAACAGTGATGAAACTGTGAGGTGATCTGTCCCAGGGAAATGGTGGGGACGGACACTGAGAGGTGATGCATGTGGTTGCACCACTGAGCTTGAGACTGTCCTCAAGAATCCATGAGTGCTCACTCATGTCCTGTTTCTCCCTTCCATAGAAACCTGCTCTGTTCACTTGATTTTGTGGTTGATTTTATATCTATATATTCTTTCACCTCAGAGAATCACAGAATATTTTAAATACTAAAGGAAATCTCTGCCAATCCACTGCTAAGGAGATACATGGCAACTCGTTAACAATGCACAGCAATATAGCTCAACACCTGCTGACTTCAAATGAAAAAAAGAAATCCTAGATCCAATTGATGCTTCAGGGAGTTATTTTTTTAAATAGGGAGAATGCAATTACTTGAACTTCATCACTGTTCTACCCAGTGGTTTTTAATTACTTCACTTTTAAGTCTCTTGTGCAACAGATCACCTCTAGGATCCTTGTTTCTTCTTTTCTGCTGACTAAAAGGGAAAACTGCTGCATGGGCTACTGTTTCTTTAGGCCTCTTCTAGCTGAGCAAGTCATTATCTAATATGTCCATCCTTTGACCGGTTCTTTGAAAATGAGAAATTGTATTGCCCGTACATTACAATTGGGAAGCCTAAACATTAAATGACTTGTTAGAAGTCTTCCTATTGTCATCCAATGAAGACTAGGGTAGAGTATGTAATCTGTTTCATTTCTTTAAGTCTATAGCAGTAGCTGTAATCCTCATTCATTCTTTTTCTCAGAATCGCTACGAAAGCCTCTGTTACAGTTTTCTAAAAAGTCAGTAAAGTATGTACCTTCTAAACTTTTGCATGTATTATGAAAACTGAGGCCCTGGTCTGGAGCTGTGATATGCTTATATAACCAGACATAATCAGAGATATTTCTCAGGAATACAAAATTTAACATGAGGGAAAATCTGACTTGGTCTTTATAATAGTTTTATACCTTTTTCCCCCAATACTTTTACCGTTAACCATGATGTATGTCCCCAGTAAGTGGACGATTTATTTCCACAGACAAGTTTCCTTGTTTATATAGTTGTAGACTGAGGATGCTGAGGCCTCTGGACCCAGAGACTGTTTCCGTTTCCAGAAGTCTGGTAAAATTCATGCACTGATTAAGATATAGTCTGCTTTTTCCTCCGTGTATTCTGCCCTTTATTTGATCTTTATCAGAATGTTGATTATATCTCTTGTTCTACAGAAAAAGTAGATGTTCATCACTGTACTGCATGAGGTGTTCTCCATAAAGATTGACCTTCTCAGAGCTTTGTTCCTCCTGTGCGTAGATATTCATTGGCAGTCTTCAAAAAACAAACAAACAAAAAGAAACAAAAAGAGAAACAGAGAAACTCTGTCTGTATACCCTGATAATATATTTAGGAGGAAAGTTACTTAAAGAAAATGAATGTGATGTGCTCATTAAAAACCAAAGAAATACTCTGAAGTTTATTTAACAGAAACACTTTGCAACATCATCTAAAATATTTTTCCATAGGATATGAATAACTTAATTCTCAGCTTACTGTATTTTTTTTTTTATAAAATAATACACGCAATAGTAGCACAATAGTAAATAGATATCCTTTGGATATACATGTACTTGCTTAGCAGTTCATATGGAGAAGTATTTGAAAAATCAGAACACCTGTAAGCACATGACTCTGACCAGCTGTACTTCAACTCTCCAGATATTAAATGAGACCAGCAGTTCCAAGGGGATACTGGAAGATTAACATATCAATCAAAACAGGAGGCTGAGGCACTGAAGTAGTGGGTCAAGTGTATTAAGGGTAATGAAGCACTGGAAGAGAGTGCCCAAAGATGTGGTGGATGCCCCGTCCTTGGAGACACTCAAAGTCAGGCTGGATGAGTCTCTGAGCAACCTGATCTAGCTGTAGGTGTCCCTGTTTATTAACCTTTAACCTTTAAAGGTCCTTTCCAACTCAAATTGTTCTGTTTCTATGATACTGACTTCCATGTCAGACACCATTTTGTCAGACTGCCCCTTTGTTGCCATCTGTCACGTGGCAACAAAATGTAATGGAATATTGGTGGGAAGATTCAGCTTTTAATGCCATACCACCAACATCCACCTCTGACTTTATGGGCCAACAAAATAAAATAGGAGGCATTTCTTTTGGAGCATCCCTCCTATACATCTAGAAAGATAAATCTTCACTGTGATCACAGTTTTTCACAGGGAAATTCAGAAAGCCCAGCCATGAAACAAAAGCACATTAAATCTTCTCTGTCTGGTATGTCATCAGTTATTGTGAGAACATTTCCCCAAGGCTACATAATTTCTACAATTTTCCCTTCTATAAGGAAAAATCCCAGCTCCTGTAACTAAAGCTGCATTTGGGAGTACCTTTGAGGGAGGGCTTTGGATTTGTTGTCCTGTAACTTGTAGAATATGTGGATGAATAGTCAAATAATGTATATAATAATAGTTATTATAATAGCACAGCATGCAAGTTTTCAGAGAAATGTTCTTTTCTACTGTATATCATCCAAGACAGGCTGTACTGTGGTACTTGTGATCAAAGGAAGATGAGAAGAAAACAGTTATGAAAGCAACTCTCCTGGACGGCAAAGAGAATTACTACCCAGGGAGAAGAGGGGTGGAGTGAAGGGAAGGAGGAGAGGAAAGGTGTAAAACAGAACTTCTGCAATGGTAATATACTGGCAGAGTCATCCACTGGCAGTTGAATAACAATAGATTTTATGACCTTCAGTTACTTGTATAAAGAGAAGCACAAGTACAAGTGACAGCAGCATGGGCCTAAGGTTCTCAGGTCCCTCTCCCATTATCAAGCAATGAACATCCTCAAGTATTGTTTGTAATAAAGTCTAATCCTGTGTTGTTTACATCTGATGTCTTTTCAGTGCAGACCATTCTTTTCATCTTAAAACATCTCCTTATTTTATGTTCTTTTGTTACGTGATGAGTGGAGACATGTAATACAAACTTTTCATTTCATCCATCTTTATAGCTGTATTCAGTAACCAAGCTTGATTATTAAATTTGAGCCTTATTCTGCATCAATTTACTCCTGTGCTATGTTCTCAGGCCAAGTCTTCTAAGCAGATCATAAACCAGATGTGATTCTTAACTTTTTCAGAACTAAATTTTGCCACTTGGTTTGGATCAGAGAGAAGTTTTCAGTTTGCAGTCTTTGATGCCTTATGTTTGCATTCATAAAAATTATATAGAAAGTTATAAAAGAGTGATAAGGTCTTCCAGTTTTACCACCAAATGGAAAAGTTGTCCACACAAAGAATTTATAACCATCTTGTAACAATTTCAAGGATCTAAAATCATTTTAGCTGATTATGCATTAGGGATGTTGAAAAGAATGTAAACCTACCAGTTTCTATGCAAGAATCATAAGAACCAACTCTGTTTCCCGCTTTTATGTACTGAAGGCCTCTCTTCAAACCCTACTTATATGCTGAGTTACCCTGACTTCAATGGGACAACTTACGTGAGTAAGGATGACTTGAAAGAATGGGATTTTCAGGCATGGGATCTAAGATCAAGAAGCATGAAAGCTTTTTAGTTCATTCACTTCAGCATCGCTAATACTGAGTGACTGTAAAACTTCAGTTATGATTAACAACATTGGGATATTTTTCAAAAGATAGTGTCAGGATTCTTTGTAAGAAATTTTTCAGATGTGATAGTTACATTTAAAACATCTTTCGGAATTTTTACTAACGTAAAAATTCAAGCATATTCCAGAAGAGAAATTGGTGAGGGGCAGATTTTCATTCAAGTATTCTAGTCATCAAACATTACACAGGTAGCTTCTTTTTGGAAATAGGTGTATTTAAAAGAGTGAATGCTTCCAACAGTCTATTAAGTAAGTGAATTCACTTATGTAAGTGAATTTTGTGGTAAGTCAACTGCTATATTTTATCCTACAAGGGTTTGATAAAATGCAATTTCTAGAAAAATTGCTATGATTTTAAAAGAAAAACTTAAAAATATTCTTACTATCAAGGATTAGAACAACAAATAACCTCATGTTAGACATGTGCACCATTCTCCCATCTTTCACTAATATCCTTTTTGTAGACAGTATTCTGTCTCAGCAATTTAAACTCAACAAAATGTGAATGCATGTTAAGAAACACTGATGCAGAGAAGGAAACATTACACTAGCCTTTAAGTTTGATATGGTAGTACTTTCACTTGGCAGGTTGCATACAATTTACTTGTAATAGTAAACTCTTTGCACAATAAGTGTTGTTGCAACACCGTTATTAACAGTGCTATTTCATATACCTAACGATATCTAAGAAATGGAAATAATAAGGCAATTTACAAATACTAAAACAAAAAGAAGTTGTATTTCTTCACATATGTGGAGTATGTTCTGATCCATTTATGCTTCTGCTGAGTTCTGCTGAAGCATGAAAAAGGCTGTAAATCATATTTGACATACATCCCATGGGTCAGCCACCAGTCTTCTAAGATAGCTGAATGTAATGGGAATAACCACTTTCGGAGGCAGAATATGAAAAAGGAACTGTGACATGCTGTAGAAAGCAGAAAACCATCATTTAAAAATGATCAGCAGCATAAACTATGGTGCTTACACAACTTTTTCAATCCAGTCGAAGAAACAGTAGAACGGAATGGCCAAATAGCAATCTCTGGTGAAATTTAACATTGTCTTGAGGTCTGCCCCAGTAGGGTCAAAGACTGCTTGAGTAGTGCAGGGAAAATGTCATGGTGTTCACTGGACTGATTTGAGAGGGACACAAGTGCTCCTGTCAGTTCCTATTTCTGAGGACGAAACAACATTCCACTACTTAAAATTAGGGACACCCTCTTGACTCATAGCATAGCATTACAGATATTTTGTATATTCATGTGAACAGAAGCCTGCTGGGAAAGATATTATGGAAAGGGTGAGATAGAGCAGCTGAACAACTGTATTCATATTACACACACTATATGAAATTACCATTGAAGACATAGTTCTGTTCCTAGTGAAGTGATGGCAAATGCTTTCCTTGTCCAGAGGGACTGAGATAAGGCTAAGCTAGTGGTTGGGTAAGCCACCCTCCCAACTGCAGAAGCATATGATGAAGATGCTCTTATGTACCCAGGCAGAAATGTTATGACATTTAGTACATCTGCAAATGGAATGGCCATGTTTGCACCTGCTCTTTTGTCTAGGCTGCCTTTTCTTATTTCAATCAAGTTCCACCCATGTCCTCCCTTTTTCTCTGGTTCTTAGACATTTGTTTTAACCAAGAGAAAAGAGCAGCCTAACACTTCCTGAGAAGGGATGAAAGTTGCTATTTGTTGAAATAACCAAAAGTGATGACAGTGGAAAAAAAAGGTAGCTCATTCAGGTTGCTTGCAAAACTCATCCACCTTCTGCTGCTGGATGGACCAGCACTGTCCATGCCAGGAGCAAGAAACACTAGTTTCAATGAGATATGGCATCTATTCCACATTGCCTTCATGTAATGCTGCCACTCAAATACTAGTATCAGAAGACAGAAAATAACAGACAGGTATGCACGTGTGTATGCATAGATATACAAATGCATGGGTGCAATTATGTATGTTAATGCATCAACTCATTTGTAGGAGAAGAGTAATCATCAATATCATGACGTCATGGGGGTCTGTAATTGCACTTCAATCTGGACTCTGTGCCTTGATCTGCAGGCTCACATTACTGGCAATAACATTTCTGGTGTAATCATGCATATACTTCGTATTCCGCTGGCCAGGATGAAGCTGTAGGAGCTAATGTATTCTGAGTCAGACCAACTGCCGCTCATGAAGGGAAAAAAAGACTTGCTTGAGTAACCGTAATAATTGGAAAATTATTTTGATAGCCTGAAACAATCTAATATATTACAGAATTTTATTAAAATAATATCAAATCAAATTAACTGCTATTCCATAATGAATTAGGTAACAAGGTAGGCAGATATTAATCGGCCTTGGCTCCCAGGCAGGGGAGCCAGGAATTTATTAGCTCTTGCGGCTTGTGTGAGGGTGAAGACAGAAATCAGTATCACAGGCTGCAAGGGAAGCCCCTGAGACAGCTGAGCTTTTACTTTTTTCTCACTTTCACTTTATAATCCATCATTAAACACTTGTATTTCTTTTATGTGGGGTCTTATGAAATTTTTAATTTTTTAATTGCTTTGTGATTTAATAATGAGGATTTTTCTGCATGTGTGTGTGTGCAGAGCATGTGTAACTCAGCTGCCAATATTAGAATTAACTAACCTTTGTCCACCTATGTCTAACCTTTATGAAAGAAAGAACTAATTTTACAACTAGTCTAATTACCCACAGAAATATTATCAAATTCACGTATATTATGGCATCAGTGGATGAGTTTAATGGGCTACTAGACCTGTCCTGTCCTGTCCAATACTCTTCTAAGGTGGGTACAGAGGTGCAGTTGGTGGGAAGAAGAGAAGGGGCAAAATGGCATTTGGCGTCCTCCAGTGAGAAATTAGTAGCTACAATAGCTACTTAGGAAACAGTGAGTGTGTGCCTTGTTCTGTCTTCTTTGGTGACATCACAATTTGCTGTGCTCAGCTCTAGATTTGTTTCATGCTGCTTTCTGTGGTTTGCCTCTAATTTCTGGCTAGGTGATGGTTCTGGCTCCTATATAAGTAGTAGAGGTCTGAAATCTGGCTTTGTTGGCTAGGCTTCTGTTTGTACAGACACATCCCTCTTAGTCTGAACCATGATCATGCCAATATTAGAAAAATTAATTCAGTAAATCTCATGACAAATGCAACTTCTGGAACTTATTAAGCATTGGAGCTTATTAAGCATAGTCTTCATGAAAACGTGGCTACTTTGGATGGTTGATAATAGCATTTAATATGATAACAGGGTTAGCAGCACTGGGTACATTGATCCAAACAGCAAAACTCTCAGTAGAGTCAGACCTCCATTTCCTTGGTATAAGCTGATTCGGAGTCCTAGATTTGAAAAAGGGATGTGGAAATGAAGGTGAGAGGAGACAATTATGACAATGAAGTAATTATGTACTAGGACAAAAGCTGGAGGAGTAGATCTGTCTATGTATCATTCCCCAGAAGAGAAGTGAGACTTGTTCTTGGGAACTCTCAGTCTAAAATAGTATTTGATGGTGATGCTGTACTTCCACTTCAATGTTTAAAACAAATGTTACTTGGTCCCCATATACCTAAAGGCAAAAATTGAACAGGGATGCTTGCTGCTTCCAAAAGTTCTGTCTCTGAGCAGTGACAGCTGGAGTTACTTTTGTGGTCCTGCTTGGGAGGAGGAGAGAGAGGGTGATATTGGTATTCTGAAACATGAGCTGTCTGTGTCCCACCCCATCTTGCTTTCTGCAATTCTTCTCATAATTCAGGGCCGTGCTGACTTTGCTTCATAAACAATAGGCATTCCCAGCACTGATATTTTCTGTTCCCTCCCAGGTTTGTGTCTGTGGAGAGGGAGACAGAACAGAGAAGGTCAGAAGAACGGAAGTACAATGCCCTTTCCAGACGTGGCAGAAACTTAACTGTGCAGTGCCTAATGGGGTACACGAGAAAAATGAAATCTGTGTTGTTGAGTAGTACCAGACCTACCCATAATACCTCTTCCAGGCATCCTGCCCAGATGCTAGTCAGTTGCCTTTAGTTCTTGTATTCTTTCTTTTTGATTATTTCTTGACTTCTTTTCCCTCACTTGGACATGGAATTTCTTGAGCATTCCAGGAAAAGTCAGGGAAACACCAAGGATGAGAATTAATGGAAGTATCTATCCATGTTCCAGGAGCTGGGTGATAGAAGGTAACCTCACTGAGCGAAGTTACTAGTGAAACCAGCCGCTTAACCTTTCAATGTGTCTATTAACAGAACATGCTGGTGTTCAAGTACTTTCTTAAGGATAACTTAGATCCTTTTTCAGTAAAAAATCATATTTGCTCTTGATAAAGAAGCCTTGATACAGAGGCTTGCCCAGAAGTCTCATGATATCTTTGCTAAGCTTAAGGGCACATAGTAGAAACCTGGAGTCTCAAGAGCCACCGGATGCAAAGTTAGCACTTGAAAATCTCTAATTGTCAAGCAGTTTCCCATCTTGTCTTAAAGAAGTATCTGTATGTATTCCAAGGTATTAACACTCGTACTTTGGAGATGCAGTAACATGTGGGCCTTTTGTTTTTCATGTTTTGCACATAAATAGATCCAAAATGAAATTAACAACTCCCTGGTTGATAATTACTTTGAAGGGAATGTGATCTGATTTATACAAGCCCATTGGTAAGGGAGATAAATAAGAGATCTTAAATTAAGAATGAGGAGAATAAAGGTCAAATGCATAAAAGTTGAGATGCATATCAGGGAGGAAAAATGGGCTTTTTGGCCGTATCGTTTTATAGAAACATTTAGTTTTAAAAGCCATACTATAATAGTATGAAATGAAATATTTTTATTAAATATCATATAGTTTACTGAGATGATGTATTAGTGAGATTACTGACTAAAAAAAAAGTTAGTGAAGATTTTGTTTTCACCATTTCCTTCCAAAAGAGACAATTTTTTTTCCTGCGTTAGGAGATATACAGAGGTGAAAAGGTTTGCCACAGCCTGATGGAGATGAGAGAATAACAGAAGGCTTCTGGGGAATTAGTGCTGGAGATCTGGGAGTCATCTGCCTGGGGATCTGAATGTGTTAGCTCTCCCAGGGCCCACAGAACTGAAGTCTGGACTGGACTCAAATCATGCTTCACATGATTCTAGCAGTTTGAGCTCTATGTTTCTAACCTCTTTGAGGTCTCTTTGGGATTTAGAGTGAAATTAAATGCAATGAAGACAACAAACTCAACCTATACAAACTACCTTCTCTTGTTCCTTGCATCTCACTTGTAACTTGCCTTATTCCCTTTCTCATTAAAAAATAAATCCATGTAACAAATGTAATCTTTACAAGGAAAATTAAATAATTCTTCAAATACAACCAGATGAACAACCGAGGGATAAAATAAAAAAATAAATAATAAAATTCAGTGATACTGTTGTGAAATCTCACCAGCTACAGAGTATCTAAAACTTCTTTCTCCATACCGCTGATTCATTAGCTCACTTAATACAAGTAATTACAGTCCGCATTAAATAAGAATATCTTCATAGTCTATAAGTCCTGTGTCATGCAGCACTGATCTGAATATATACAGAAGGGCATAAACACCCTTTCAGGTGTAGGCTTTCAGTGGCAATTATAAACTCATGTGCAACTAGGGTAGATTGTATAAATGCCTTCCCATTACAGCTGAACTGAGCATATGAGAAAGGCAATCACTAGGGCTATAGCAATTGAAAGATCTGACCATGGCTAATACTAAGATCTTCTATACCTTGGTGTATTGTGCTTTTCACATTAAAAAGCATCAAATTCCCAGTGAGTTTATGTTTTCAATAGGCAACAGAGCTGGTAAGATGCTAAAGTTAGGAAATTATTCCGGTGCTTGTTGTTTTCTGGGACCTAGTGTTGTGGGGTTTGCTTGTCCTGAGCACTGTTGCTACAGTGCTGTCAAGTGGCCATTTTGTTTGCCTTCTGCAAACTGTAGGCTTCTATTAAGTTAATTAGTGGAAGATAATGTGCTTGACTGATGAATCTCCCTAAAGGGATAGTGCTTTAAAAATAAGAGCTAAATTCTCACTTACACTGAGGCCATTTTACATCATTCTGGCAAGCGTAAGAGGTCTTTCAAGTGGGTGTAGAAATAACTTATGGCCTGTTTACACAGCCAGATCAGTGTGAAGTGACCTTCATGTAAATGACAACCAGGCCCCAATTCGTTAAGTTACTTTTTTTAAAGATCCAACTTGGCCGAGGTTTCTTTGAGAAGGGAAGTGTTTTTCTTCCTTTTTTTTTCTTCTCAAATTAGTCAAATGAGGTTGATCGTTTTAAAGGATGGAAGAGTTCACCACGGCTCCAGAAAAACATCAAGTTTGAGAGCCTAGATTATGTCAGAAGACATGCAGCAGCCCACGCATTAGACTTGAAATCTGTGCTCACACCTGCCCCGACTCATTTTTTTCCCTTTGCATTTATTGAGATGACACAATGTCAACAGAATTCTGCAAACTTTATGACAAAATTGTGACAGATCTGCAATGGCAGAATGACTTATGGAAATGTTGAAGTGGCTTCTCAATCAAGTCTCAGGATAGCTTGTGACTCCATTGTCTTAGAGGTCAGAAGTCAGACTCCACTGAGGAGAGACATTGCTTGATTCTTGTCCAATTTTCTGCCATATGCTGGAGGTGGGAGGGGGGGAAACAAGGCTTCTAATTGCTCGATCCCTATGTTTTCTCATCTGCATTCCCCAAGCTAAAAATGCTTTCTGTAGCACACACCATTGTTTGCAATGTAGTCTGATAAGTTTTTTAAATGCCTCGGGTCTGTTTCCTTGTAGTTTTGACTCTTTTCAAATCGTTTAGCATTGCCTAGATCAAAGTGATGGATCGCCATGGACACAAGCCTGTAGGTAATACTGAGTTGGTAGCATTTCACTCTCAGTTCACATCTGTGGAGATAACCTCACGAAGTGTAGTGGAATGATCAGTCAGATCTCTTGCACACTGTGAGCAGGACAACTTGGATATGCTATCCAAGCATGTAGACATGGGCAGAGGCTACTTATCTGAGATACCTTAACTGCCCCAGTGGAGAATATCTCCTTGTTTCAATTGTCATTGATAGATTTTTTTTTCTTTGTTTAAATGCATTTTTGATGTGATTTTTTGGAAGTGGTAAATATACATTTCACATAAATGTGAATGAAAAATGGGAGGTGAGAAACAAACTGCTTTTCTATTGCATATGCAATTTGTATTATGTTAAAAAAAAAAAACAAACATGGATGGAGAGATCCATCATATTGAAACACAAACTTTCTGTCCAGTGGACTGGCAAGACGGAGACTTTGACCCCAGCCCTCTGGACTCTGCATTAAGTCCAAATGAAATGCTAGGTTCATGGTCATAGTCCTACTCTACAGAGTGCTCCATGTACTACAGTGGCTCTCAGGCACTGCAAGCAGCTACAGTTTTGCCCTTCATAAAGGCTAAATCTGGGAGAGCCAGAAACAGGGGTAAAGGAAGATGTGAAGGAGTGTTGACTTTTTTCCCAAGTCCTACATTTCCAAGAGTGCAAGAAATATTAACCTTTTAAGAATGTCCATAACTTTGCTGAACAGCATTTTTGTCAAAGAAAAAATAATTTTATTTTCTGGAGTTTTTTTCTTGTTGCAGCTGTCAAGTTCCTCTCACCTCTTCAGATCTGGATTCACCATCATTCTACCATAACTTCTCCAAAAAACAAATAGAATATACTGCTGTGAGAAGGAGAAACTCTTGAACCTCATAGCAGCAAAATAAGGATGAGATGCTTGGCAATGCAGCTGCGCTACCATGAAAGATGGAGACTAGACAGATAGACAGTGGCTGGAAGTTTGCACGTGATAACAGGCTCAGCAAAAGATATAAACCCTCAAAATCAGCTCAACAAAATTCCCTGCTTATGTGCCTGTTTCTGCAGCAGTGTGTTGCACCTTGTATAGGGTGTTGCATCTAGAGCACATTAAACAGGATACTACAATGAGAGCAGAAAAGCTGAAGCATTTTAGGGGAGAACTCAAGTTACTTATTTGTGCTGGCAAGATTAGGAAATACTCCTCTATTTCCATTCCCAGCCACCGCAGCTCACCAGCAGACTTAGCTGCTCAGCGAAGAGACGTTATGAAAGGAAATACTGTGAGCACATTATATTTCAGTGTCTTTCTCTGATAACAAAACTTCACAATTTACTGAAAGACCTTAAGGAAATTCATTCTTCTGCACAACTTTAGTGTGGCAGGTGGGTACCATGACTGCTACTTGTTTATATTTAATGACTATAATATTATGGTACCATTTGTTTATTTAAAGGTGAACTTCTGTGCTCATTCACTTTAGACACATTATTTAAACATAAGTCAATTTGCCAATCATGTATTTGTGACTGTTTTCTTCCATAAGTAGTTATTAACTGAAGCTAAATATTTCCGAAAAAATATTTCCGTCACTTCTAGTTTTATTATTTTATCTTGGAATCTCCTTTATTTTCTTTGGGAATGTCCATGACCAAACAATTCAATCAGTGGATGACATTAAGCATGCAGCATGAATCTGATGAGAGAAGAGAAAGAGAAGGATTAGGAGAAAGACATTCACACATGAAACCACAGCCTTCCGGGATGACTGAAAAAGGCAAAATGAAAGAAACAATCCATTCTTCAACAGTGTCAGAATAAGAGGTAAATACAGTGCTGAGCCATTTTTTAACTCATTAGCTGGTTACGATAAACAAGTGAGATTTACTTCAGCTGGCTGAAATGCATTAGAGCTGTACCTGTTTCTCTTCAGTATGGTTTAAACATTCATTAAGAATACATTGTTTTTTTTCTAGATAAAACACATCCGGATTCAGCTGTAGCCTCTTAAAGCTTCCTGTTCCTCTCACAAAAAACTACTGGAAAAGCGCTGTAAGTCTGGCCAGTGATAAACTGGAAACATAAAATAGAATGTTACAGTTCTTATTCTGAAATGAGAACATCTGGAAAATAGAAATTTCAGTGCATTTTTTTTTTTTTTTATCAGCACATTTCTGCTTGTGCAGTATAAATGGAGAAGTTTTGGAAATTTTTTTGGATGTGGCACATTACGGTCCTTGGTCTGAATCAGTTTGAACTTATTAAGTATTGATTGTGAAAGGCAAAGTCAAGCAAAGCAAGGTTTTGAACTAGCAGTCTCTTCATCCCATACATTCTACCCCTGCTAGTAGGTTCCTCTGCTTCTGTGTACAGCTTCAGCTTCTCCATTACCATCACAACTACTGAAGAGGACTGAGGCTTTTGACATAATGTTGTGTCATGTTTGGCTTTCTTTCTTGCTTACTTTTTTCCTCCACTAAATAACAGGTTTGAAGCTGACACAAATACGAAGTTGGGTTAAAGGGAAGGAAGTTCCTGAAACATGGCTGGATATATTCCAGCCATGTTATCTATATTCCATATAGATAGTGTATTTTCTTTCTATCTTTGGATAAGCTTAAAGGTTAATATTCAAAGAATTAGTAAAATTTTCACAATTCCTTTTCTGGATACCTGAAAAGATTGTCAGTATATGGAGAAGAATCCATAAATTACCCAGTTTTTGACAATATTCCTGGTGTCTGGTGCCTGAATAAAGATTTACAACAACAAAAATATGCATATCACTTTATTTTTAAAGGTGTTACTGTAGAGAAGACACTGTTTTAAATTGCTTGCTGTTGAGAACAGGACAATATGAGTGTGGATTCATTAATTCATTTTCTTTCAGCATATTACTCTCCTTAGATATGCCACTTCCTTTTCTGTTCCTAGAGGACCTTATGTACAATAGTCCCCATTTGCTGATATACTGATTTTTTTTTATTTTTATTTTTTGCTTGAAAGGTGCTGTGTGCATGTGACTTTGTTACATACTGATGGCAGTAAGCACTGCTCAGCCTCTCCTTGACTGGGAGCTCGAGAAAGTCAGGAGTGAGTCAACACTTCTCCGGGAGATGAGGGAAATACAATGAATACTGGGAGAGGGGAGCAGCTTCTGCCTAGATTCATGGTGTGATGGGACAGCTGACTGGATACTGCTATCTGGAGACTTTTCTGGATTGTCATTTTTTAAGTCTACTGATACTAATACAGCTGATACTGATGAGTAGAGGCCACCTCTTTGCTCTGTTCTACAGTGCCTACTGTGTTGGGTCACTCTAAGAATTGTAGTACTATAATACACACAAAAATGAGGATGGAAATAATTCCTAATTTGCAGAGATTTTCCATTTCAAATGGTTTCTGCAAACTTTTACTTTGGAAGGGTGACACCTGAACATGCCATGAGCTACATCTGCACTTTTAAGTTGTATGAATGTGTCCAAAATGAAAGCCCCTGTCAGTATCAGCTGATGTTTCCTTGGTGACTGTGGTACAATATTGGACAACTAGGCGAACCCAAAATGTAGATATTTAAACATTTATTATTTTATAACAGTGTATTAAAATTTTAGAACATTTTAAACTATTCCAGTTGCCTCTTTATTATTAACTCTATACTATCAATAGCTGAACAGGAAGGAGTTAATCACTTCCTCCTAATTTTCTTTTATAAATATGTGATTAGCCTGAATTATTAGGAAGGCACAATAGCTTTATTCTTCCTGTCAACTATGTGCAGAGAAGTTGGGATTAGTAATCTCCAGGGATCAGGAGCTGATTTGGTACAGGCAGGCAGGAGGACAGCTAACTTTTGAACCTAAGAGGGCTTTGCTGGGCAAGGGTGACAGCTGTAGCATCTTTAGCCTGGATTTGAATTTGAATTCTATCTGCCACTGCAGCAATGCTATGACTTGGCAATATGTTATAATAATCTTTGTGACACAAATGTCGGGGGCTTTTTGTTACATGTCCTCAAAGAGATTTAGGTAATTAATGTTAAATTGATGATATAAAACCTCCATTCTATCTCTCTTACTAATTCCGATCTACTGTAAATAGACAGAAATATTCACAGGCCAATAATCTCAAGGCTTTTGGGGGGTTTTGATTTCATTTTTATCAAGAGTATGAGGTCAATAGTTGCTGTAAGATATTCAGCTCTGAATCTGGAAGAGTTTATGTTAAAAACAGTTCGAAAAAATAGGGACGAGACCTGAATGCATTCTCCTGTGGAGAAGACCATATACCGCTTCGTACTGTAGGCTTAGGTGAGAAAATGGGCCAATGTGTCAGAATTTATCAGCTTTTCAACACAGTTGTGGTCTATTAAATGTTTATGTAGCAGATGGGAACAGTGGAGAAATACAGGGCATAGAACACATGCCGTGCTGGGCCAAGAGGAAAGGAAGTTCTCCAGCCTTTCCCCTTTGCTATAGTATGAAACTATCACCCTATTGCCCAGAGGCAAAAAAAGCTACCTGCAGAGATGTCAGCAGTATGAAAAAAAGGAATTACAGTAAAACACAAACATTCTGCTCCACAGAGATGCTTTTCTAAGTCCTTTAGGCTTTTTGTCAATTTGGCTCAGTCTCGGCAAAAAAAAGATGAATTATTTTAGGTAGGGCTAAGGCATAGAGATCAAGTAAAACGTGGAAAATGAAAAGAATGGAAGATTACTGAGGATGGAATATTTGGAATGAATTTGTGGACAACGGAATGCAGTAGGCTAGAGAACTGGTGAGAAAGGCAAGCTTTGAAAATTCCATTTCTCCAGAAAGTTCTGGTTAAATAATATATTCAACAGGGAGAAATCCTTCTGTGCTAACAGGAGATCAGATCTGAGAAAAATTTCAGTGGTCTTATGCTTGATATGTGTATTCTGTTAGGGAATGTGATCCATTTTTCTCAACGGAAGAGAGCTTAGAGAGAAAACTCTGTCTGAGATTTTCAGCCAATTAGCATATTCTTTAATTAATGAATTAAATTAGAAAATTAAACTTGGGCAATTGGTAAGGATAGATAGCAGTGTTGTAAATTTTGCACTTTGGGGATCCTTTTGCTCTGGCTCCTTCCTTTCTAGATGATTGGTTAATAAATCTGACTAATGAAGCATTCAGATAAAAGGTAAAATTTTCAAATGCATCTAATTGACTTAGACTCCAAAACCATTGGGATTTATTGTCCTTAAGTCATTTAGATGCCTCTGGAAATTTTACTCGTATATTCTATTGTTAACATTGATAAAATAATGAACACTTACAGTCCACAAGGGGAAAAAAGTAAGAGTAAAAATAAGATTACATATGGTCTTCAAGAATTGAGCTGGTCACAGTAATAAATGCAGGGATCTTTTGTTGAAACCAGCCTAAGATGCCCTGGCACTTTTCTCCAAATATGAACCAAATAACAAATGACTACAATGGTGCTGCATTGACGTAATGTTCTAGGATGTCTTCTCATCACATGCTGTTCAGATGCTGATGAACCTTCTTTAGTACCTCTCTAAGGTCTGGGAACTCAGTTTTTTGCTAAAACATGGCAGGGCTGCACCAACGAGAGCACCCTAAATGACTTGCTCCACTCCAGCCAAACCATCTTCTCCTAGGCCAGTTTGAAATGAATAAATGGCAGTGCAGGCTTCATGGGGCATGAATAAGGTAAAACTGTTGGAAGGGGTATGAGGTGACAGCCTCCACGAATAGGACTTTGAAACTGGACAGTGGAGCAGTTCCTCAGTTTACAATGTTTAGCCTCAAAAGTTACTCACAAATTCACTAGTGTTCGCAGTATTTTCAGTCTTGTTTTCAAATTGTAGGGTTTATTGTGATGACAGTGGTATTGTTCATTATGCTGTCAAAAAAGCCATACAGCAAGATGACTTCCAGTAGTTCAGCTTGTTTGGATTGTACATGGCTGCTCATACTTCTCCACAAAACCTCAGAAGTTACTGACATTGTATTAATGTGCTCGCTTCAGTTTAAGGTGGCCTTGACAGGATGTTTTTGACCCTAGCTGTATCTTTGTCTCAATGTGGCAACTTTAAAAGACTGGAAGAAATGCATGTGTATTGTTCTCATATTCCATTCTAGAAAAGCTTGAGGCTAATGGCTGCCTTTCTATTTTCATACTCTTACTTTGTACAACATTAAATAGACCCAATTCAGATATCTTGTATTCATTCAGTTCTCACTCTAAGATTTCAATGTGTTTGAGACCATTTACCAGCCTTGGTAAGGACTAGAAAATAAGATCAGCAGACACAGTCCTTGGTAAACAGGAGCTTTCACATTTCTATTAAAATGTTTAATTTTTAAAATCTTCAGTGTTCAGCACTGCTATGAGCAGTTACAGTTTACATCATAGCATCATAGAAATACAGTGTGATGATTCAACCTGTGCAGTCAATCCACTTTTTATCTACTCTTTTTTCAAATGAAAACAATTTTGATGTTTGAGGACAATGTGTTTGAAAGGCTTTATACTACAGTATGTTGAGATAAGCAGAGAAGAACTTCCTCATGTGAACTATGGGAGTTCCTTGCATAAGTCACACTAATAAATAATAGACTGTACCTACTGAGCTTCCCTTTGAAACAGACCTTGCTGTGCCCAAGGAAAAGCTAGTATTGGATTGTTCCTTTCAAATTGCTCATTCCACTTTGCATCTTGCTTTGCAGACAGCTGCTATTAGTTACCAGCATTTGTAGGAATAGAAAAGTTGGGAACATACTGCTATTTAAGTGTACAATTCCTTTTTGCAAAATGTCCAGCAAACTCCCACTTGAAGAAAGCCTTGTGCTATCCTCATACACTACCTTTCCTCTATAAGGTTTTTGTGAATTGTGCTCTAATTCTCTGAATACATACTAACCATTTCCTTTCCTTACAGCTTCCCTTTGCAGGACCTTTTACAAACAGACTTCAATTCCAACTGCACTAACATTCTGTGGTCTCTGCTAAAAGCCCAGTGAGAATCAATGCTTTTTGTTAAAAGGTTTGTTATGGGTTATTTTGTCCTTGCATATTTCACTGGTGAGGACCAGAATACCTCACAGAGGATCTGAACTGACTCTCTGAGCTCTGCCAAACAGAACAGCTCTGGTTTACCTGGTCTCCCACGACAACAGACTTGATGGCAGCCAAATAGATCCAGAGGCAGCCGAGCGTGACAGCCGACATCAAAGCGAGAATGCCACACCTTGATCCAGACTTCACTCTACCTGCCGGGGCAAACTTATTAACGTGACCACCCTGAGAATTCAAAGGAGCAAACACACACAGCCACACAAAACTCAACCACTCAAATTTGAAAATGAAAATAGAAGTCTAGACAGCTTTTCTTCAGGATTCGTTGCTGCTGACCTAATTATTTGGATCCTGTGCTTTATCTTATTCTTTTCAAAGAACAAGAAGAATAGTTAATTTCACTTAATAGAATAATTGAATGTCATAATTGCAGGGTTTATTTTATTTTATTTTTTTCCACTTCAGCAAAAATGTATTAGTCAAGCTGCTGACAATCAGGCTGCTCACACAATGAATTAGTTACTTTTTTCTTTCTTCGCTGGACTGTTTGGACTAACCTAAATTGATAACACTTTTGTGTACATCCATGTGCTCTAATGTTTGCTTTTTTCTGTGATGTCCTGAGCAGTAAATGAGACCAACTTTTCACTCATGATTTACTACATGCATGAACTGCTCTACCACGAGTAGAGGTTTGATATACAGATAGATGTAATTAAGATTTCTGTTTGTCTGAACAACTGCTTTTGAAAAAAAAAAATAAAAACAAAGATGTGATTGTAACAGTTTCCGTGTTTAAGCAACACTGCATATAGTAAGAGTTCAACCTCCACATACTTTCAAATTTGCAGAGCGTAAACCTGTTAATTTTTTAAAAAAACTTGGTGTTAACTGGTCTCAGCCAGGCAAATTGTACAGGATTTTGGGATGGGTAATGCCATTTAAATAAATCTGGTGAACTTTTTTCCTCATAGAAAGGATGGATGACATTTCAATGAGTTCAGTGGTAAAGTGGCTGTGAAAATCTCTGACTAATACAAAGTGGAAGTTTCGTAATAACTTTAATGAGCTCCACGATTTCTCACATTTATAGTGTCTTCCATCTTGTAAATCCCTAAGCACTTCACAACAATATAAAGCACCAGTGAAAAGCAGCTACCTCTAGGGCAGAAAGTGGTGACCAGCTGGCTCCTAGAAAAGTACATAGCAGCAAAATGAGAAGGAAAAATCATTTTGGCCAAGTAAAGTGGATTATAAATTAAAAGTAAGTACTGTACTGCCTGAAGGAAATGCTTTGTCAAACACTGTGCCCCTTTTCATTCCCCTTTAAAGAAAGCACTGTGAATGACGAGCATGTTCTGGTTATTAGACAATTTGTCTATCTTAGACTTTCCCCAACTGTGGTCTGGAGTACATTTATTAGTGGTTTGTGGAAACTTTCTGGTCAGAGTGGCGAGACAACTTCAGTTTTCAAATGGTGTTTGTAGCTTCTTGTAGCCTCACCCAGGGTTATTCTACTGCTCAGACTCCACTTAATATTCCAGTGCCATATGGTACTGTAGGGAGTATGAGTGTTTAGAAATGCTGGGGATATGGAGTGGTTAGGAAATTCAGTTTTTTGGTCAAGACCAAATCTGATACACTTCTGAAACTTGCATACATGTTCCGTGCAGCAGAGCATGCAAACAGAAAGGACATCCAACATTCAAAAGGAGAAAACTACATCACATTCTGGTAGTAGTATTGTTAAGAACAATACTACTTTTGTTCTTAACAATACTACTAAGAAGGTATGGATCCCACACTACCTCCTAAAGCAGTATTGAATTTTAATTGAACTTGTTCTAACCCAAAACAAGGGGAAACAAAACAAAACAAAGGAAGGAGAAACAGTAAATAAGAAAGTTTAGGATTTATTAACTTTACTGAAATAACGTATGTTCATTTAAAGTTCCTCTCTCCAATATCCTTAACAATATTTTTTCACAAGGGATTATAAATAGAGTCTATAATAGGTATGTGACATTGAGGAAAATAATTCGTTCATGATAAATTTCTTATTTAAAGCGGTTCAACAGTGTAGATGAGTTTAGAATAATGATGCTCTCTACTAAATATCCTCTGGTCTAAAGTTTGACCAAAGCTGAGTCATAACTGAGTGTTCTTATGTAAAATGTGCACTTTAAAAGCCCATGGCTAAGATAAGTCAATATAAGCTCCTAAAAAGAAAGATCTCAAAACACAGCCAGCAGAGATTAGCCCAGAGCAGGAGGCTGAGTTCCTTCCAGTGTATGTGCATCCTTTTCCATTTCTTGCCTTGTCTACAGGAATAATCAAAACTATATTGGAAATACTGTGAAATGCACATATATTCCAATTTTGCTAATTGCTAATTTCGCAAAAATTCAAGTAAACAGGTCACATATTTTTGCATAGCCAGCTCCAAACACTTCGTACTCTGCTGGTTATAGTGAACTTAGGAAAATCAGTCCATCTCTACAGGATAGAAATTAGGAAGCTTCTGTGTACATGAAAGATAAATGAGTTTGAAATTCTGGTCTGTGCCCTGCAATAACAGTAACAACCTCATTCCATTCTCCTATCTACGAGATAAATGCTATCAGTGGTGAAGAGTGATATAGATTTGGACTTTTTTTGGCCTAGTTTGGTCACATGTCCACATTTATTTGCTTGACATTTTATCTCTATTGCATGCTAATTTTAAATTATGATTTGCAGGATGATTAGCATGCTTTCTCAGCTGTGTATTCTTTCCAACTTCCATTGCACACTTCAAACATAGATAATATGTAAATACTTCCTTCTGCAGTGCTTTCCACTGTGTGCTCTTTGGATTTAGTTACTCCGTGAAGTAAATAGTGATGCTGGTTGAACTCTTCATAACGAATAATTCATCCAAAAGATTCATCTCCTCTGCAAACGTAACACACGCAAACTCACTGTGATTTTCCCAAATTAGTTCATTATTTGTAATTGTCTGCTGAATTATTTTTTGTGAACAAACTGCACCCTATGAATTATCTGTAATTTGAACATTATGATTTTTGTCTTTAAGCTATTTCTTGTGCATGACTCTTCACCTGCTTCATGTGCTTTTATTTCTGGCCCCAGAATGGATAGGCTGACTTTGAGAAATGGGAGATTTAAGTGGGTTTCTGTCTTCAGATTTTAGTGTGGAAAGGACGGACTGAGTGCCTCTAGATGTGGAGAAGAAAGTTCTAAGAAGGAAGGAAGGAAAGAGGAAAAGAAGAGAGGGAAGGATACTCTGCTATCCATTAAGGAATTTTTCTTGAAATAAACACATAGAACAATTAATATTAGCTACAGTGCTTGGTGGTACTTCATAATGTTGATATTAAGGCATATTAGAATTACAATAGGTTTGTAAGGCCTCATCTGGAATGATACCCAGTCAGTAATGTTGGTTATGCCAAGATCAATAAAGAGGTTCATGCTGAGCCACTGTGGTCACATAGTTGAGTCTCCCTTTATCACCCATACACAGAATCTCACAGTGAATTAGAAAGTAATGGAACTAAACAGCACCTTTAAAAATCCTACTTTATTTTTATTTTAAAAGTAGAGATAATTTACTCTGAAGTGGAAAGAGAGCAGAAATATAGATATAAATTATTTAACTGAAGTAACAGACTGGATTTCTGGCCTTGTTGCACATGGGTCCCAGCTTCCAAGGTTCCTAGGCTGATGCCATGTCCATAAGCCACCACCATCCACATTTAGTCACTGCATGTTCTTTTAAGTCCATATGAAAAGCTGGGGACCAGATCTGACCCATTTAGTGTTTGGTGTCTTTGGAACTAAATTGCTATTGTATTCTCCAAATCCATAACATAATGACAGTCCACATACTTTAATATATCTGCCAAGCACATGCGCTGAATCTATCAGCCTTTATTTTATGGACCCTCATCATTCACTCACTAATCCTCACAGTCACCAATCAGGTATACACGTGTGGGGCTCTTTGCAGTGAGTGCATTTGCCAGCATACCTGCAGGAGAAAATTTAACTTCTGATCTAGTTTTTACATCTGGCTGGGTTTTATGTGAGCACCTGTGGTAAAGAATTCTTGGACAAATTAATGAGTCTTCAATCTAATCTGGCCAAACTATATTTTTTTCTTTTTTCTTTTGTTTCAGGAACTCCATTTTGAGAGCTGTAAGGCTTTTTTTTTTTTTTCTTTTTTTTTTTTTTTTTTCCTGTCTCAAGCAGCATAAGGTAAGGATGACCTCTGACATTACAAGTTCTTTCCCTTTCCTTGAACTGAGCTACACCCTAAATGAATGAAAACTCAGATAATAATTAAATATATTTGCACACATGCCTTCACACACACAAACATGCACACATACACACACATATATACTTAATTAAGTATATATATACTTAATTAAGTAATATCTGAACTGCAGCCACTCTCAGGCCAGATTCACTTAGGGTGGACACATGTTTGTGCCAGATTTCAAACTAAAAGCATGTCTAATTCTGTGAAGTCACAGGCGTATTCATTTCCTGGTTTTAACACACTCATATGGGATGTAAAGTTTTGAAAGGTTAGGCTGAAAAGATCATAAGCCATGTTGTTAGCATGTGTGAGATTTTGTAGCTGTTTGCAAAGTGCTGAGATCCTCAGATGGCAGGTGCTATATAAGTGCCATGTATTGTTATTTTTAATATTATCATTCAATTATACATTAATCACTTGCATGAATGAAAGATTTTACTGCAAACTTCTGACTTCTGTCCCTGTGCTTTTGGATAATCTCCATAGGACATTATAATGTGTGGTTGCTCTGAAAGTAATGCATCCTATTTATTTTCATGGAAACGACAAAGAGCAAAATATCACTATTTAATAGAGCAAATTCTTAGCTAAAAAACACTATTTTTCAACATAGTCATCACTGTTAGGTGTGCATTTTTGCCAGCAATGTACAAGAACCTGCATGCTGCTCTCCTAAAAATCTTTATGGCTTTGGAACGTGGCTTGTTTTTCATGTAGCTATTAGCACTGCTGAAATGCACCACACACTGCTTCACTGTGCTCACATCCACTGTTTGGTCTCCAGAAACAGTCAGCAAGAATCAGTGAATGTCAATGGGAGACATTTTTTCTGCATGGAGGAATTCAATGACACACCTTTGCTTCCACTTTGACCTTTGCACACACTTCCATGTCAGATGACGTTCTGTCATACTGCTCCTCTGAAGCTGTCTGTTGCACAGCAAAAAAATGTAATGGAAGATTGGTGGGAAGGTTCAACCTTTAATACCATATCATCAAAATCTACCTCTGATAATGTGGGCCAACATAATAAAATAGGAGACATCACTTTCAGAGCAGCACTTGCACTTGCTTGGACCAGGTCTATAATAATAGTGTAAATTCAAAACTCAGATTTTAATCTGTTAGTGATGTCATGTTTAAAGCCAGGTAGCCCACTGTCATTCAGATGTGAGACTGCTGCTGAAAGTCACCAAATATATTCAAAGTTGTACCTTAACTCACTCTGCAAAGGTGCATCCCTTCAAGGTGCTGGGGAAGAGATGGTTAATACTTAAGCTGGTTGGAAAGGGGACCACAATTGTCTCTCCATCCTGTAGGAATTAGGACAGATGGGAAAGTTAATTGCTTCCTATATACACCCCTCCATTTGGAGCATAAAATGGATGTGTTGGGAGGGTTATGGTTTGGCAGGAGAAATGAGGTAGGAAGGAAGCTGTGTCCAGTGGTAGAGATGAAGTCTGAACATTCTACTCACTTGTGCTTGACTAATGTGAGTACTGTTTAGGCTAAGTAGGAATAAGTCATCGTTACTTGAGAGCTGTTGCTGAGAAGGGAAGTACATTGCTCTTAGCTTTTTGAAACAGGACGTTCTTCCTGGCTCATTTTCTTCCCAGGGTGATGAATTTCAAAGTGCTGAGATTTGCTTCTCTCTTTATGTTGGTGTGACAATAGACGCTACCACTTTAGAGCATCTGTGTGTGGTCAGAACAGGAGGGATCCTATACAGGGGAATTAAGCAGGCAGGCTGTAGGAGATGCAGAGAATTGGGTTCTTCATCAGGCTGTTTGGTGACACTAAGGAAAGTTGAGTAAAATGATCCATTTCTGAAAATCCTGCCCTGGTCTTGTTAATGTCAGATGTGGTTTGAAGCTATAATTTTTATTCTGCTTTGATTTTTTCATTCCCCTCTGTGCTCAGGAGTAGCATGGGAGTTGAGAATCAGATGCTTTCTTTTTATTCTCATTGTAACTTAACATTACCTCTGTTATCTGGTCAGTGTCCTTTGAATTTCAGCTGGAGTGAGTGCTTCTAAGGAAAGGAATAGCTTGTGTCTGAGCCCACTGTACCTGAGTACTAGGTGACTGACCTTTTTGAGGTAGGACTGCTCTGTCTGCAGGGTCAGCTGTGTTCTTGCTAGCTGGTGTGAGCCAAGCATCTTCCGTGCTGCAGAGGAAAGTGTACCTTGTTAATCTACCTCCTCAAAGAACAAGGTTTCTTTTACCTCTTGGGCCCTGACAAGCCTGTTCAGGGGGTAGGATTTGGCCCTTCGTGAGCTGATTATCCATTCCCTTGACATAACATAAAGCTCTTGGATTTACAGCTATATAAGAAAGTAATAATCTTGCTGGGATATGTGGGGAGTTACATATAGTATGTAAATCCCGTATTGAGATAGAAACATGTTCCTTTGAGAGTACAGCTGTAAGATACCTGCATTATGAAAACTGAATCCATGTAAAATGGCATGGCTTCATTACAAACTCAAATCTCACTTTACATCAGTAGAAAGTTTTGCTTTGGGTTGTGAACATTTCAGTGCAAACCTGTGCCAGGTTCAAATAATCATTTTATTCCTCTTTCATGAAAACATCATAGCATCATGCAGTTTCAACATAAAACCAGACGAAATGCAAGGCTTTTCACTGTGTTATTTTTTTTATATTTTTATTATTTTTGTGTGTGCTTGCCTGTCTAAAAAGTTCCATTCAGCAGCAACAAATGTAGTGAAATCTTCAGGAAAGTCTCTATAAAAGCACTGTGATCCGAAACAGCCAAGTTCTGCACAGCTGCACTAGAAAGTAATGGGCAAGGCTTTAGTTGCTAAGCTTGATGCAGCCACACTCGCTGTCAGGAAAGGTCTGAAAGAATGCAACTCCTCTGGTTTCCATTTCTGCCTGAAGGGGAGCATAGCTCAGTGAACCCACAATGAGACTTGGGGGAAAGGAAACTAAATTACATTTAAGGAAAGAAAAGAAGCCTTCTGCTTTTTTTAAAATGATTGAGTGATGCTGATCTCTTCCACATAACATAGATAAGATTACAATAAGCCTTTCATTACAAGTCTAATATCGAAAGCGACCCCCACCAAAGTTTGCCAAGCCAAAAATCAAGCTGTCTGAAATTTCACATGCGGAAGTTCACCAGAACAGAATCTCCCTTCTTAGCGTACTTGCTAAGGTGTGTGAGGAGGAAAGGCACGCAGGAGAAACAAGTGAAAGAATCAAGTTTATGCTACTATACTTCCCATGTTGTCCTTCTGTGGGCTATCTCATTGTCCTAATAGTCTTCCAAACCCATTTTCTTTACCAGTAAGCAAATGCTGAGACTAATGAGATGTGGTGTGTATTATTAGGTTTGTTAAACAGGTCAGACAGAGGAAACAATGTGAACAGCAGGAGAATTTACTCTCTGCTCCAGTATTTGATAAGGGTCAGTTTGTAACACAGGTGACTTTTGTCAAAGTCTAGAGTCAGTGCTATGCTTTGATTTTGCAGAATAAGGGTAGTCTTGCATGCTGGTTGAAAAATGGTTGCAGAGCAAATAAAAACAAGTTACTGCTTAGATTCAGTTTTGACTCTGCTTGTTTTGACTCTGCTCTTGTAGTATGTCTCCAAGAAAAAAATATTTGTTGTCATGCATAGAGGAACTACTTTTAGAAGACTTAGTGATAGGAGCAAGAAAGTAATACCTTAGGACAATACTACGATTGTTTTCAATGAAAACAAAACAAAACAAAAAAAACCCCTTCATTTTTAGTTTGTAACAAATGTGCAAATGGCAAAGGTGCCAGTGAGAAGTCCCTGTTGTTACCTGATATCTTCACTCTGACCAACACTGACCCGAGAAATAGAGCATGATAGTAGACAAGTGCAAACTTAGTGGTTTTTTGTTTTTTTTTTTTCCCCAAACTCATAGAAAACATTTGAAGAGATTCATAATTCAGAAATAGGGGGAAAAAATTAGAATTATGCCAGGCCATTTTAAATGGAACTTCATGATAAAATGAGATTTGATATTCCTGGATAATTACTAACGAGAACAGTTTCCCTTTAATTATTTTGTGGTCACCATTTCAAAGGTGATTAAAGCTATTCTTCACAAGATGTGGTTATAGATTTAATGCAAACCTGGTCTTTCTTGTGGTTTTATCACAGCAATTAAATCTGGCTTGCGCACAGACTTTGTGTGGCATAAGGGAATTCACCAAGCAAAATGCTTTTACCCTTCAGGCAATGTTAAATTTAGGAAAAATATAATTAATTATATCAGACAGGTATCTATTATACATCATGAACACATTCTTAGAGACCAGGGGGCCCACTTCTACTCAAAACAGAAACAGTCATTCCTTGCAGCTCTGGTCTTAAAGCACAGTAGCAACTGTTGCCCGTTCAAACATGTCTTGGTATGATCATTTTTATTATCTGTAATAAGCAATCATCCATTCTCTGAAAAGAAACTAGAAAATCCTGAGTTTCAAATGCAAATTCTCCCTTTCTGTCTCATTTTCAGTGTACCGTTCATGGTTCTTCACTTTGTCTGATTGTGTGCAGCAGTTGTATCTTGGAAATAATGCAACATTAGCTTATTATAGTTATAGGCTATGTAATATGTTTCTATTTAGCTTTTATCTGCTCATGGTAAGATTACCTGATTATGGTTTTTTCCTCCCCAACCCGCCCTCCAACTACTTGATGGGCTTTCTGTTAACTCATACTCTACAATCCCTCAGCCCACAAAAAATCTTCCAATTTAATTAGGGTTTTAGGCCTCCTCCTAAAGGCAAAAGGCTGCATTTTCAAATTGCAAGTAGGTACTTAAGATGCCCATGCCAGTAATACTGCATGCTGCTAGAATGTCTTTCATCAGTGTATGTTAAAGCATTAAAAAACATTTGCAAAGCATCATGGAGAGGAATGTATATGTAGCTTATGGATATGTGAGGATGTGTGAACTGGCAGACTCTTACAGATATGCCATGCTAAACAACTACTCTACTTTTGATTACATTAAAAAGATGATGCTTGAAGTATGTGGGTGAGATAGGTGTTCTTATTGTTGGTGGAGTTCCTCCCTAATCCTCAGGATAGGTTTCATGTAGGGAAATAGAACTAGATCTAAAATGCTGCAGTTACATGCAACAGTAACATGAAAATGAGGTGATGGAAGTAACTTCTCTTGTATTGCTTTCCTCTAATGCTTCATAGCAGTTAATTCCTCTATCTTTTTAAAATGAAGTGGAAAAAATACGAGGATAGTCCTAAGGAAAAACCGGTGGTAGGGAAATAGTTTTACAGTTGAATTACTGGACTGAAACACTGGAAAAATCAGCTGTGAAACCTTAGAGAGGTCTTACCAGATTTTGTCTGTATCTTTTATTGTTTCTTTTTAAATGCAAAACCTTAGTTCTTGAAAGAGTCTTGGAAGTATTACAGCACTCAGAACAGTGACATTGTAAAATATAGGGTACTAATCACAGAGTAGCTGTGCAACATACAGCTTTTTCTATCTGTCATATTTAATAACTAGACTATCATATCATTTGATTCTCATGTGCCAGAATCAGAGTCCTACCTCTCAACAGTTTGGAACCATGACAAAAATAATATCACTCAGCCAATCTTATGACTCAGGTGACCTTGGCCTTTGATCCAGTCAGATCCTATCAGATCTTCAGAGGGTCAAGGTACACCTGTTTTTAGTATATTAGCATTTTAGCCTTAAGCATTAATGGGCTACAGGGGACATGGGATACTCGGAGGGAAAGGAACTGCTGCTGTGTTTGTGCCTGAGGAGGGAGGAAAGTTTAATAATGCAGTCTGTAATTTAAAATTGAGTTTAGGCCAAAGCAGAACAAGGTTTTTTTCTTACAGATAGCATACATATTTGAAAGTGTTTTCAATGAAAAAATATTTTCTTAAAAAAATTCTTACAGCATGCATAGGGAGAGACAAGGCAGGACAAGTATCATATGCAAGAAGTGCATTAGCATTTAGCAGTACACAAACTTACTTTGCTGTATGGGAAGCAGCATGATCAGGTGCACATCTGCCATATTAAAGGATTACAAGAAATGGGGAGAAAATAATACTTAACTCTGAATGTAAAAATATTCTGGTTTTTAAAGAGGCATCTTGAAGCAACTGTATTATGATATATAATACTCCAAATCTTGATTTAGCACTATAGAGACTATCAATTCTTGACTACTTAATTTCTCTTTCTAAAACATGTAAGAAAGCCATATGCTAGAATGTAGGAGGTTTGCAGCATGTCCATTTAGTCAAGGATAATATATAGCCAGAGGCTCTGAAAATGACTATTGTGTTCATAAAAATATGCTAAGCATTTTATTCACAGCTATGAAGCATAGAATCAACTTTTGATAATCAATGCTGACTCCTATTGGAAAGTTGTGCTGTGTATACACCAGGCTGACGTGTATGCATTGTATGCTATAGGGGTATTATCATCATATAGTTCACTGTTTGCAAATGGGAAACTTAGAAGGCTGTGAAGATAATCTCTAATGGCAATTATTATGTACAGTAGGTGTAGAAATTATTTGCCTGTGACCCTCAGTAATTGTTAGTGAGGCATACCTGAACATCTATTGGGGGAAGAAATAAAACAAAGATTCTTCATTTACATTCTTCCCCTGTGAGGAGCTGCAGGCCACCATGAAATCTCCCCTCAACCCCTCAGCTGTGGGCTGAATGATCCAAGGGACCTCTGATGCTCCTCAAACACCTTGCCCTCCAGACCCTTCTCCATCTTTGTAGTCCTCCTTTGGACACTCTCTAATAGTTTTATATCTTTTTTGTAATGCGGTGCCCAGAATTGCACACAGTTCTCAAGGTGTATGCGTAGCCAGAGTTGCCCCTTAACAGGTGCAGAATCTGGGCACGTGCTTTTGTTAAACTTCACATGGTTGGTGATGGCCCAGATCTCTATCTTGTCTAGACCTTTCTGCAAGACCTCTCCACCCTCAGTGGAGTCAACAGCTCTTTCCAGTTTACTGTCACCTTGTCCTGTTGCAGCTTTCCTTCCTGTTTTCCCACTGGTAGGGCAGAGGAAAATAGTTAAGTCCATCTACATATACATACCAATGGGATGCTGGACTTGGCCTAACACTGACTTTGTCACAGAGCTGTTAAAGAAGTAAATATGTTTGTATTTGTGAAATGCTATAATTTATGAATTATCAGTAATGTTAGAAATGATACTTTAACCAAAGCAGAATGGCCCCCTGAGGAGTCAGTGTAGTTTTCTATCTCCCTTCTTTTTCCACAGTGGTGAAATTCTGTGGTTTATAAAGACTTGGAGAGTTGAGTTATTTGTTTGTAGATAGGAGAAAACATAGCATACACTGTTGAGTGGCTTCTATTCTAGTCTGCATACAGTTTGCTTTACATCCACTATAGACAATTAAAAGGGGATGCATTGAAATAAACTGAGTCTGTAACATTTCCTTTGACACCTTAATTGCCACAAATGATAGAGCGAGTCAGGTTAAGTCTTTAAACTGCAGAGTTCCTTCTGTTTTCCCAATCCATTTTAATTAGGGAATATACAACAGCAATCAAACACTTTTCTGCCAAAGACTGTTCGACTTCTTATTATGCATCTTGGATTTCTTCCTTTTCCTGTCCAGGCCCAAACACTGTCTCTGTACTCCCTGCTGCTTTCATTTGTCTCTAGGCATTGTTTCCACCTTCCATGTCTAGAAAACTCCACCTTTTCCTAAAACCAAACACTTTGCTTCTTAAGAGGCAGAGCAAATAAACCACTGGATTCCCATGGTTGCTTCTCTTGTTCCTTCCCACTGTGCACTGCACAGAAAGCGCAGTTATGCAAAGCATAAGGTTTTCTATAGGGCACTCTGTGCATTCCCAGACCTGAGCAGCAGATTCTTCAGAAGACAGACCTACAGATTTTTCAAGAGTCAGCTGCTAGACGCCCAGGAGCATTGTTTGTGGTGAAATGAATTTGGTGGGATAGATAGAAAAACCCTATTTCTGCTGTTTATGTTCTCTGAGATTGTCCACTGACAGTGCTGAAATCTTTGTATTAATTGATAATTTCATACATTGTTTCAATCAGGGAACAGATGAACTCAGGCATGTAGAAACAAGTTCTCCATACAGCTGGAGTAGAAGGAATGGTGGTTTGCCTCTTGAACTTCCAATATGAACAGCTTTTTTTGCAAAGTTGAAAGCAAATCTTGTAAACAAATGTTCTTAGATTTAACCTTGAAAGTAATATTTCCTTGATGGGATTGTCATATGGTTAATATTAAATTTGTGAGCAAGAATGTGGACTTGCATTGCAAAAAATTCCCTATTAAGGGTAGTGTCAGTAGACTGTAGTCCTGCTAGTGAGAGAAGCTTGGATTTCATTGCTCTAAGCAGCATAGAGACTAAAATACTATAAACTTGAATCTGAGTGACTGTCTCAAAGAGTACTGGAGCAGAAACAGGAAAATTTGGGTTGTTCTGATTCAGCTTTCAACAGTGATTTTGTTGACTCTACTATATCTTCTCTGTTGTAAAATGAGCACATAATAAATAACCCAATCAATGTGTAGATGAGGCTATCCTGTAATCCCAGCACATCTTTTCCAGCAGCATAAGTTAGCCTTAGCAGGACTCTGTTGTTATCGTGCTTCTGACACTATTTCTCTTTTACATATTCTGGAGGATAAGTTCGATGTTTCTACAGTTAATTTGATGGCCTCAGTGCAAATAGATGTACTTACCTTGCCAGCTCTCCCAATAGTTTATGAAGCTCTGCATTCTCAAGCTACACGTGTATTTAAGAAATCAGATTCTTGTCTTCCTAACTCTAGGCTTGTTTTTAGAGCCTATGTATTCAAAAGGCTTAGAGAGCAAGAGGCAAATGCAAATAATTTTAAATGGTATTTGAAAGCTCTGTTACTGTATTAGCAGCTCAGAATATCTGGAGAAAGAAGTCACAATCAGTTTCCTTTCATACAACCTGCAGATTGCTTAAACCATTCAAGAGTCTGAGAGTAGTTTCCCCCAAAGCTTGCTTTATCTCAGATCAAGTAATACAAAGTAGATTTCTACGTATGTAGGATTTGAATGTGAAAACAGGACAATAGATCATCTTCAAGCATACACAAGAATGAAATGAATGAAATGGTCCAGCTTGGAGAAAATCTCACGGCTCTTAGAAGACAAGGAGCTGAGTCATAACAGAAAGGAAACGCACATGCATTTAACTATATTTCTCTTTCTTCCCTCTGGAAATGATATCCAGACTTTGGCAGCCTATTTCTTGGACTACCTAACAGATGAGTTCGTATGTTACTGCCAAAGGATATTTAGTGGGTCACAGTGATAAGCAGTATGTTGGCTCCCTCCACTCTTGTGCAGCAGCACATGACTGCCAGATACTGTTCCCAAATCTGTATATTATCGTGCATGTATCATAGATGATGCTGATACAGAAACACATTAAGACTGACTCTAACTTTGCTTACATATATGAGACTTCAGGGAAGTAAAATGGGAACTGTGAACTGAAATCAGTAGTAGGATCAGGCCTTAAGAAAGGAGCTGAAAAGCCCGACTGACTGTTTACTACATTAGGAATACAAAAAAAAAAAAACAAAAACAGCCCAGACTTTTGAATGATGGCTAGTATTCTGAGGGGTAGGAGGGAATAATAAAATAATTGCCCTATGCATTGAAATTAAGTGTTTCCTCTGATAGTCTAAGCATTTACCTAAGGCTTCTAAATTTATTTCCTAGCCTGACTAGGCAAGTGACCTTTCTGAAGTTATTTATATTGTCTTTATATTTGTATTCAATTACTCAGCATAAATCAGAATGAGAATTCAAGGCCTCCTTCTGCTTTACCTTTATCAGTATGCATCGAGCCTGATCCGAAGTCTGCTGAAGGCAGCAAATGAGGCCTTCTTGACATTAGCTGACTTTGACTCACAGTGTTATATACACCACACTGAATTCTGATACCCCATACAATACATCCCAGTTTGGCTAGGTGTTGTCAAATGAGTATGATGTCATACCAGAAATAAAGTTTTGGATAGCTCCTCACATCCTAATGTATATACAGAAAAAACTGTTCCTTTCATTTAAAAAAAGTTCTGCTAGCAGGATAATTAGTGGAGCCTGGTTCCTTACAGATGTATGCAGTACACCAACATGGTCCTTATTTCACTCACTGTAGAATATTCAGATGCTCTTTAGTTCCCTCCTATAATACTTTCTACAGTAATATCTTAATTTTCTCATAAGATTTATCACTTCTGTGGTTCTTTTTTTTTTTTTGGTCTTTGTTTGAATTATTAGGTGACCAGGGGACAGCAATGTATTGTAACTAGTGCATGAATAATTATCTATGCAGAAAACTGTTATGATTTCTCTTCTTTCTTCAGGTGTTGATTAAAAAAAAAAAAAAAAAAAAGTAAAAACAACAAAAATGTATGAAATAAGATGAACGTTGGGACTTTTATCCTGAACTGAGATTATACAAGTGTGTCAGACTGGGAAGAAGTTAATACTGAAGGTTCGAAGTTGTTAGGTAATGGGAGCAAAGAAACTGTTCAGTAGAGGAAGTCACCATGAACAGAAACATAATAACTACTGTGATGGCAAAAGACTGATTTTTGTTAAATATTTTAATTCTTTGTGGATCAGGTAATTATCGGCCTTTTCATGGAGGAATGAGTATGCAACCGTTTCCTTTATCCATCTGTTAATCCATGTCAAGGCATGGGAAACAATTTTTAGTCCTTCTATGCCTTCCTGCTTCAGGAGAGATGGTGTAAAGTCAGTGTTTTTATGTTTTCCATTTCCTTAATTCCTCAGAAAATTAGGTGCTGTGTTCTATCTTTTGATACTCATTTGGCAGATATGGACAAGATGATTTTTTTCCCAAAACATGGATAACTGTTCCAAGTGGTGCCTGTAACTTAATATTGTAATCTGTGCACTGTCTTCAGTGCCCCTGTGATCACTTCTCCATATAAAGCCTTCATGTCCCTTCAAGCGGGACAAAGCATGCTAAAGATTTTCACAAGATTAATGACTGCCATTGGGATTTATTTAAGACCAGCTCCAGCCATGGGATCACAGCTGAATTTTGGACTCTGATTTTCATAAATCCAATGGATCCAGTAGGGAAAACTGGTACACAACATAACTCTGTTTCTCAATGCTTCAGCACAACTTATATTTTCACCTTGCAATATGAAGTGTAGAACACGCAGTTTGTTAAATTATGCTCTTCTGGCATGTAATATATTTGTAACTTTTTTTTGGGTACACAACCTATGGAGAAAGTGTCATCAGTCATGCTAAAACTGTTCAAATTGCTGGGAAGAAATCATTCTCCAGACTCAACAAATCATATTTTTATAATGTTGCATGTTAAAAATTCATTTTAGAAATGATCCCCATGAGACCAAAAGTGAACACTGTGCCATCCTTATCTATCTTTTCCTGACTATTAGGTTGATAATGGGGATTCCTGCACACTGTCATCATGCATTGTTGTCTGTCTTGAGCCAGTTTTATGACCCTTGTCCAAGACGTACTCATATTCATATTAAATGCTTAAAATGATCCATCAGTCTCTTGCTTTGTTTATCCATTTGTTCTGGCTTCTTACAGAACATTAAAACGTATTTTTAATGTGGTATTTTGTGGTCATCACTGATCTAGCATACCTGGAACTGTGATCCATTCTTTGTTTAAAGAGCAGAGATTTTATCGATTTCTTTGAGTATAAACTTTCAACAATCAAGTCTTGCACAGTTTAACATCCATATGACTGCACTGAATTCCAGTAGTAGCTTTTATGGACTATAATAAAAAATTTTCTACTGGGTCTTATTGGCACTGTATGCATTTTGTCCCCTTTAAGACTTGCAGGACCAACTTTTCATTGTAGGTTCATCATCTACCTTGACTAAAAGTTTTTAAAATAAAACTCTCACTATCTGTCTTCTAAAGCTGTCCTCATCAGAAAATGAAAGTCAGTTAGTCATGATTTAAGGAAAATACATTTGATGAACAGTGCACTGAAGGAAAGATGAAGTAATCATTTAAAATTCACAGAAAAATATACTAAGGGTCCTAAGCCAATAAATTATGGATTACGTCAAGTCTTTGTTTTAGTGAGCATATTAATAGACTATTCTATTCAAGGCAGCATAATCAGTATAAAAATACAGAGAAGAAAAGAAATTCCAAGAAAATAATTTCTGTTACTAGTTCATATTCCTCTGTCCTAAAACTGTAGTAATACGGGTAAATGCAGGTAGACTCTCAACCCTGGTCTTTTCCTTACTGATTGCTAGCCATAACCTGCTGGTATTGGAATTAGAAACTGTCTGCACACTCTGTTCTCTATTTGGCTGACAAAGTACTAACAGAGCAAATTGCGGGTTATTTCACTTTTCAACATGAGCTGTCACCCCCTAAGTTTGCTGATATGGTGGCACAGGTCTGCACCATCTCTATTAGTTTTTCAAATAAATAGGGTGAAAGTGAATGGGTAGGCTCTTTGCAACACTTGTGTCAGCTGTATACCAATAGTTCTGCACTTACCTATACTGTCTGATCATTAGTTTGATCACTACCTAATGTCTGATCATTCTTCCTGCAGAGCTTGCTGTTTTATTAAACTACTTCTCTAATATTGTGTCTCTGAAGCTGGGTTATTTTCTCTTGAGGAAAGAAAAAAAGATCAGTGATACACCTACCATAGCAGAAAGTGCACTCTCCTTGGTAAACTTATGTCCTTGTGCACTTACCAGATTTGTAAGGTTTCAATACCTGATGAAATGACAGGCACAGCTATTTTTTGTTTATAAATAATGCCATCAGTTCACGTGTGAATTGATAAGATGAGTGGTTATGGCAATCACATTTAATTCTAATCTCAATGAATCAGATGTGAACTGTGGGAGGTTGGCCCACTCTTGCAGTTTCTTCTTTCCACCAGTGTTCGGAAATACACTAGATTTCCTGAAAAAAAGCAACTCCAAGCCATAAAATATAATGCATGCTTCCAGACACCAGCTCTCTCCTAAAGACATCATCTGTAGACTGATGATATGTGACCTTATTCCTCAGCCATCAACTGATTTCTGCCTCTCTATCTCGGGTATTTTTAATATCACTATCCTTCACATCCTCTTTACTACTTACCCCTTAACTGTTTAGTGTGCTTAACTTCTAATCTTTCTGTGTCTTAATTAAGCCTTCATTGCATTAAGGTCTCCACTGAAGTCAGGGAAGGATTTCTGTGCATTTTGAAGGATACTAGATCATTCTGTTACACTACTCAGTACGTTTACTGTCAGACTGTATTTGAGAGATATTAAGAACAAAATTAACTAGTGTGATCTCAAACAGTGGTCAGTACCCTATGTATTTTGAAAATAAGGGTTGTTTTGCAATGCATTTAATTGTGGACAAAATGCTACTTATTTATTTTAGATTTTCTTTACTTGGTTTATCGCCTGTGACCAAGATGATCTGCAATCCTGATTCTTCTCTTCATTCAATATTTGTTGGCATTCCTGTCTATCTTTGAGACTTTAACAGAAGTTATTGAATATACTAAATGTGTGGGATTATTTATGGCATGGTTTCCAGACACAGATTGGAAGAGCTATGTTTGAAAAGAACTTAATCTGCTTGAGAGCCTAGCATGGCTGGAACTTTAGGTGCTACTGCATTAATAAAAACACCCACTCCCATCTTGTTAATAAAAGACATGTACATATGTTATAAAATGCACCTGTATTATGACTTTATTATGATGATAATGGTTCTTGTGTTTTTAAAACAAAAAGTGAGCTAATTTAAAATTACAGTTTAATAAAATGAAGGCCATTAATATCTAGTTTAACTTACAAATACAGAAGATCCAGTTCTGGCTCCATTACCTTTAGGAAATTGGATCTGGTTAGATTTGAGGAGCAGATGGGAAGAGCTGGCATCTAGCATACATATAATTTGTTATCCACCATAAACAATGATAGATATGTGTACTGTGACATTCTTGAGAACACTAATGTATCTGCCACTTTTTGCCACAGGCCTTTGTGTGGCTTCTTGAAATGTATGCTGTGAAATTTTGTACTTCAGTGGACTACTCTAATTTCTGTGGAAAGTTAATGGTTGCATTGCTATTCCTCCAAGCTCCAAACTCAGGATTGTTCTATGGTCAACAAGATATACTAGCAAGCTATTTATTTTGTGCTCTTCTGATTTGGTTTTAAACTTCAGACTGAATTTAGACCCTATATTCAGAGTTTTCTCAGCAGCAAAAATAGGTTAGAATTGCTATTAAATAAACAAAGCTCATCTAAATAAAGATTAGTAGGATTTGTAAGTTGAAATCCTCTTGAACTTTTCATTTATAGCTGAAAAGAGTGCACTGGGATCATAAGGCTTGAATAAAATCTGGACAACTTGTAATGAGGAGTTCAGTATTAACAACGGACTGTAAAACCTTTTTACTTCAGTGGATCTGTCATCACACCTTTTGTGAACTTGAAGAAGTTCTTACAAATAGTTGTCCCAAATTCCTTTTGACATCAAGAGAAAATTCCGAAGATGGCTCTGCTAGAGCCAAGATTTCTAGCTTTGTATATAGGAGTTGTTTCTCCAGAGCATTTTGGGTGATGTTACAAGAGCCCAGGTACCTGATATGTTAATTGTCTTGCTGACAGAGGAGGCAGATGTGATGCTGCTTTCAGACGTGCATGCTTTACACGGGCAGGTTCCCCAGTTCCTGGCCTCGCAGCCCTAGCTGACACCATAAAATATTCCCTGCAGCTGCAATGGCAATGCTGAGCCCTGAGTTGTG